>CM038145.1:409582017-409783676 GCA_021437245.1 Aegilops speltoides | reverse complement strand
GTATGGTGCTGCGGCGCCATGATCTTGTCGATCGCGCCTCTGAGATGGGCGCGGTGCGTGTCTGAGCCTTGAAGTTTGCGAGGCCTTGTCCTTGGATCTGGTAACAACGTGAGCTCCCTCGTCGGCGCCCGTTCCTCGCGGCGTCCACCCGCGCTGTTTGCTCTGTGGCGGCGGGATCGGCGCGAGCAGGCGGCCACCTCGAAGCCTTCTTCTTGGTGGCATGTCGATGAATGATGATGAACTTGCTCGCGTGAGCGCGGATCGGGTTCACACAACCTCGGCGCCCTACGGCGTGCGAGATGTCGTGAAGCGAACACCCATGGGGCGGGGCCCCTTCGGTCCGGCGAGTGGAGGCGCCCGAAGAAGCGGATCGGCGAACCGCGGCGATTTTACCCAACATCGGAGCTCTCCGGAGATAATACTCCTCTGCTGCTTTGTGGTTGTATTCTGTTCTTGCTCGAGGCGTGAGAGTGTTCGGTTTTGAATGAGTGAACCCCTTCTCGTTGCGCATGGGCCTCCTTTTATAGGCTCAAGGGGTCACCGACGGTGGCAGCGCATGCAGGGTAAAGTGTAAAAAGTGTGGTTGGTACAACTGCTTCTCTGATGGATCCTACCTAACTCGTGGCGGGGACAAGAGCATTTAATGCCCGTCGCGTCGCCTAAGCGATCTTGAGCGACCGTTAGGCGCCACCATTACGCCATGATGGCCATCTCGTCATCTCCACTCGCCACCTCGCGCCGCTTGGCTGCACAGCCTCCGCCACGTCGCTGGAGCAGTCCTGCGGCGACGCGTCGGCGGATCTTGTTGGGCGTGGGCGCAGTGGTAACCGCGCTGACAAAGCGCCTTGCATGATCGTTGTCTTGTCGCGCCGGAAGCTTGTCGCTTGCGGGTCTTCTTTGGGGCCTTGGCGCGTCGCGGCAAGTTTCTTAAAATGCCTTGGTTGGCCTTCCCGGCAAGCTCCTCTTGCCGGGGCCTTGTCCTCCCCGGCAAGCTCCTCTTGCCGGGGTCTTGCCTTCTCAGTTAAAACACTTTGTTCTTGAATGGCATCAATAGGAACTACGGAGGATCTTGGCGGGCACCCGTCAAGCCTTGCCGCGGGACGCTGCGACTGCCCGTGCACAAGTTCGGGATACTAAGGTACCCCTACTTTAGTACACCGACACTTAGTGATAAAGTAAAGCAATTACAGGGCGACTGCATTGCATACAATAAAGCGACAACCATATGGCTCCTGCCAGTTGCCGATAACTCGGTTACAAAACATGATCATCTCATACAATAAAATATAGAATCACGTCTTGACCATATCACATCACAACATGCCCTGCAAAAACAAGTTAGACGTCCTCTACTTTGTTGTTGCAAGTTTTACGTGGCTGCTATGGGCTTAGCAAGAACCGTTCTTACCTCGCATCAAAACCACAATGATAGTTCGTCAAGTTAATGTTGTTTTAACCTTCTCAAGGACGGGCGTAGCCACTCAGTTCAACTAAAGTTGGAGAAGCGACACCGCCCGATCACACTGTGTGCAAAAGCACGTCGGTAGAACCGAGTCTCAAGTAAGCGTCTGGCGTAATGTCGGTCGAGGCGCTTCATCCAACAATACCGCCCGAACCAAAGTATGACATCTTTGGTAAGCAGTATGACTTATGGCGCCCACAACTCACTTGTGTTCTCTTCGTGCATATAACATCAGCGCATAAAATCGGGCTCGGATGCCCTTTGTTGGGGAGCGTAGTAATTTCAAAATTTTCCTCGCACATGCAAGATCATGGTGATGCATAGCAGCGAGAGGAGAGTGTGTCCCGTACCCTCGTGAGACCCAGCGAGCGTTAACTGCTGCGGATGATGTAGTCGTCGTCTTCACGATCCAACCGATCAAGTACCAAGCGCACGGCACCTCCGAGTTTTGCACCGTTCAGCTCGATGGCGTCCCTCGAACTCGATCCAGCCGAGCTTTGAGGAGAGTTCCGTCGGCCTGACGGCGTGGTGATGATGATTATGTTCTCTTGGCGCGTAGCCGCCTAAGCACCGCTACGATATTATCGAGGTGAACTATGGTGGAAGGGGCACCGCTGCAGCTAAGAGATCTCAAGGATCAATTGTTGTGTCTATGAGGTGCCCCCCTCCTCCATATATAAAGGAGTGGAGGAGGGGGCCAGCCAAGAGGAGGAGGTGCGCCCAAGGGGGGAGTCCTACTCCTGGTGGGAGTAGGACTCCTCCTTTTCCTATTTGGAGAAGGAGAGGGAAGGAAGAGGAAGGAGGGAGGAAAGAAAGGGGGGTCAGGCCCCCTCCCAATTCGGATTGGGCTTGGGGAGGGGCGCCCCCTCCCTTGCTTCTTTCTCCTCCTTTCAACTAAAGCCCATTAAGGCCCATATACCTCCCAGGGGGTTCCGATAACCTCCCGGAGCTCCGGTATTGTCCCAATCTCACCCGGAACCATTCCGGTGTCCAAATATAGTCGTCCAATATATCAATCTTCATGTCTCGACCATTTCGAGACTCCTCGTCATGTCCATGATCACATCCAGGACTCCGAACTACCTTTGGTACATCAAAACACATAAACTCATAATATAACTGTTGGGGAACCTAGTAATTTAAAAAAAAAATCCTACGCACACGCAAGATCATGGTGATGCATAGCAACAAGAGGGGAGAGTGTTGTCCACGTGCCCTCGTAGACCGAAAGCGGAAGCGTTAGAACAACAGCGGTTGATGTAGTCGTGCGTCTTCACGGCCCGGCCCGATCAAATGCGAAACTATGGCACCTCAGAGTTCTAGCACACGTTCAGCTCGATGGCGTCCCCGTACTCGATCAGCGAGAATGTCGGGAAGAGTTCCGTCAACCTGACGGCATGGTGATGATCTTGATGTTCTACCGTTGCGGGGCTTTGCCTAAACACCGCTACAATATTATCGAGAGAAGCTGTGGTGGAGGGGCACCGCTGCGGCTAAGAGATCAAGACATCAATTGTTGTCTATGGGGTGCCCCTGCCCCGTATATAAAGGAGCAAGGGAGGAGGCGGCCGGGAGAGGCGCCAGGGGAGTCCTACTCCCACTAGGAGTAGGACTCCTCCTATTTCCTAGTAGGAGTAGGAGAGGGAAGGAAAGGGAGAGGAGGAGAAGGAAGGGGGCGGCCCCTTGCCCTAAACCAATTCGGTTTGGGCCTTGAGGCGCCCACACTCCCCTGCTGCCCTCTATTTCCACTAAGGCCCATGTAGGCCCATTAAGCCCCGAGGGGTTTGGTAACCTCCGGTACTCGGTAAAATCCGATTTCACGGAACACTTCGACATCCAAATATAGGCTTCCAATATATCAATCTTCATGTCTCGACCATTTCAAGACTCCTCGTCATGTCGTTGATCACATCCGGGACTCTGAACAACCTTCGGTACATCAAAACTCATAAACTCATAATATAACGGTCATCGAAACCTTGAGCGTGCGGACCCTACGGGTTCGAGAACTATGTAGACATGGCCGAGACCGTTTCGGTCAATAATCAATAGCGGAACACGGATGCTCATATTGGCTCCTACATATTCTCGAAGATCTTTATCGGTCAAACCGCATGACAACATCGTTGTTCCCTTTGTCATCGGTATGTTACTTGCCGAGATTCGATCGTTGGTATCTCAATACCTAGTTCAATCTCGTTACCGGCAAATCTCTTTACTCGTTCGTAATGCATCATCCATAAATAACTCATTAGCCACATTGCTTGCAAGGCTTATAGTGATGTGCATTACCGAGAAGGCCGGACATACCTCTCCAGGCAATCGGATGACAAATCTAATCTCGAAATCGCCAACTCAACATGTACCTTGGAGACACTGTAGAGCTCCTTTATAATCACCCAATTACGTTGTGGCGTTTGGTAGCACACAAAGTGTTCCTCCGATAAGCAGGAGTTGCATAATCTCATAGTCATAGGAACATGTATAAGTCATGAAGAAAGCAATAGCAACATACTAAGCGATCAAGTGCTAAGCTAGCGGAATGGGTCAAGTCAATCACATCATTCTTCTAATGATGTGATCCCGATAATCAAATGACAACTCATGTCTATGGATAGGAAACACAACCATCTTTGATCAACAAGCTAGTCAAGTAGGGGCATACTAGTGACACTATGTTTGTCTATGTATTCACACATGTATTATGTTTCCGGTTAATACAATTCTAGCATGAATAATAAACATTTATCATGAAATAAGAAATAAATAATAACTTTATTATTGCCTCTAGGGCATATTTCCTTGATCTCCCACTTGCACTAGAGTTTATAATCTAGTTCACATTGCCATGTGATTTAACACCAATATTCATATCTGTATATGATTAACACCCATAGTTCACATCGTCATGTGACCAACACCCAAAAGGTTTACTAGAGTCAATAATCT
The DNA here is from genome assembly GCA_021437245.1 of Aegilops speltoides. Taxonomy (NCBI): domain Eukaryota; kingdom Viridiplantae; phylum Streptophyta; class Magnoliopsida; order Poales; family Poaceae; genus Aegilops; species Aegilops speltoides. The sequence continues at coordinate 409,779,265 of CM038145.1, read as the reverse complement.
AGTTCGCATCGCTATGTGATTAACACCCAAAGAGTACTATGTGATTAACACCCAAAGGTTTTGCTCATGAGAGAAGCTTAGTCAGCAGATGCATTACATTCGGACCGTATGTATTTTACAAATATTCTATGTCTACAATGCTCTGCATGGAGCTACTCTAGCTAATTGCTCCACTTTCAATATGTATCCAGATTGAGACTTAGAGTCATCTAGATCGGTGTAAAAGCTTGCGCCGATGTAACTCTTCTGACGGGCTCTTTTATTACCTCCATAATCGAAAAATATTTCCTTAGTCCTCACTAAGGATATTCTTGACAAATGTCGATGGTCTACTCCTAGATCACTATTGTACTCCTTGCCAAATTGAGCAAGGTATACAATAGATGCGGTACATAGCATAACATACTTTATAGAATCTATGGTGAGGCATAGGGAATGACTTGTTGGGGAACGTAGTAATTTCAAAAATTTCCTACACACACGCAAGATCTTGGTGATGCATAGCAACGAGAGGGGAGAGTGTTGTCCACGTACCCTCGTAGACCGAAAGCGGAAGCGTTAGCTCAAGTAGCGGTTGATGTAGTCGTCGTCTTCACGATCCGACCGATCCAAGTACGAGCGTCACGGTACCTCGAGTTCAACACACGTTCAGCTCGATGGCGTCCCACGAACCTGATTCAGCGAGCTTTGCGGGAGGATTACATCGACCTGACGGCGTGATGGCGGTGTTGATGATGCTACCGAGCGGGGCTTCGCCTAAGCACCACTACGATATTACCGAGGTGGAATATGGTGGAGGGGGGCACCGCACACGGCCAAGAGATCAAGAGATCAATTGTTGTGTCTATGGGGTGCCCCCCCCCGTATATAAAGACAAGGGGAGGCGGCCTGCCTGGGAGGAGGCGCCAGGGGAGTCCTACTCCCAGGGAATAGGACACCTCCTTTCCTTGTGGGAGTAGGAGAAGGGAAGGGAGAAGAGAGAAGGAAGGAAGGCGCCCACCCCTCCTAGTCAATTCGGACTAGTCCATGGGGAGGGTGCGGCCACCCTTTGAGACCTTTCTCTCCTTTCCGTATGGCCCATTAAGGCCCATCTGAATTCCGTAACTCTCGGTACTCCGAAAAATACCCGAATCACTCGGAACCTTTCCGATGTCTGAATAGAGTCGTCCAATATATCAATCTTTACATCTCGACCATTTCAAGACTCCTCGTTATGTCCCCGATCTCATCCGGGACTCCGAACTCCTTCGGTACATCAAAACACATAAACTCATAATATAATCGTCATCGAACTTTAAGCGTGCGGACCCTACGGGTTTGAGAACTATGTACACATGAGTAGGACACGTCTCCGGACAATAACCAATAGCGGAACCTCGATGCTCATATTGGCTCCCACATATTCTACGAAGATGTTTATCGGTCAAACCGCATAACAACATATGTTGTTCCCTTTGTCATCGGTATGTTACTTGCCCGAGATTCGATCGTCGGTATCTCAATACCTAGTTCAATCTCGTTACCGGCAAGTCACTTTACTCGTTACGTAATGCATCATCCTGTAACTAACTCATTAGCTACATTGCTTGCAAGGCTTATAGTGATGTGCATTACCGAGAGGGCCCAGAGATACCTCTCCGACAATAGGAGTGACAAATCCTAATCTCGAAATACGTCAACTCAATAAGTACCTTCGGAGACACCTATAGAGAACCTTTATAATCACCCAGTTACGTTGTGACGTTTGGTAGCACACAAAGTGTTCCTCCAGTAAACGGGAGTTACATAACCTCATAGTCATAGGAACATGTATAAGTCATGAAGAAAGCAATAGCAACATACTAAACGATCAAGTGCTAAGCTAACGGAATGGGTCAAGTCAATCACATCATTCTCCTAATGATGTGATCCCATTAATCAAATGACAACTCATGTCTATGGTTAGGAAACTTAACCATCTTTGATTCACGAGCTAGTCAAGTAGAGGCATACTAGTGACACTCTTTTTGTCTATGTATTCACACATGTATTATGTTTCCGATTAATACAATTCTAGCATGAATAATAAACATTTATCATGAAATAAGGAAATAAATAATAACTTTATTATTGCCTCTAGGGCATATTTCCTTCAGTCTCCCACTTGCACTAGAGTCAATAATCTAGTTCACATCGCCATGTGATTTAACACCAATATTCACATCTGTATGTGATTAATACCCATAGTTCAGATCGTCATGGGATCAACACCCAAAGGGTTTACTAGAGTCGATAATCTAGTTCACATCGCTATGTGATTAACACCCAAAGAGTACTAAGGTATGATCATGTTTTGCTTGTGAGAGAAGTTTAGTCAGCAGATTCATCACATTGAGTTGTATGTATTTTGCAAATATTCTATGTCTACAATGCTCTTGCGGAGCTACTCTAGCTAATTGCTCCCACTTTCAATATGTATTCAGATTAAGACTTAGAGTCATCTGGATCAGTGCCAAAACTTGTATCGGTGTAACCCTTTACGATGATCCTTTTGTCACCTCCAATCGAGAAACATATCCTTATTCCACTAAGGATAATTTTGACCAATGTCCAGTGATCTACTCCTAGATCACTATTGTACTCTCTTGCCAAACCAGGGTAGAGTATAGAATAGGTCTGGTCCATAGCATGGCATACTTTTATAGAACCTATGACTGATGCATAGGGAATGACTTTCATTCTCTTTCTATTTTCTGCCGTGGTCGGGATTTGAGTCTTACTCAATTTCATACCTATGCAACACAGGCAAGAACTCTTTCTTTGACTATTCCATTTTGAACTACTTCAGAATCTTGTCAAGGTATGTACCCATTGAAAATCTTATAAAGCGTCTTGATCTATCTCAATAGATCTTGATGCTCAATATGTAAGTAGCTTTCTTGAGGTCTTTCTTTTAAAGAACTCCTTTCAAACACTTCTTTATGCTTTCGGAAAAATTCTACATCATTTACGATCAACAATATGTCACTCACATATACTTATCGGAAAGGCTGTAGTGCTCCCCTCACTTTATTGTAAATATAGGCTTCACTTCAAGTCCGTATAAAACTATATGCTTTGATCAACTTATCAAAGCGTATATTCAACTCGAGATGCTTGCACCGGTCCATAGATGGATCGCTAGAGCTTGCACATTTGTTACCACCTTTAGGATTGTCAAAACCTTACGGTTGCATCATATACAACTCTTCTTTAAGAAAACCATTAAGGAATGCAGTTTTGAAATCCATTTGCAGATTTCATAAAATGTGGCAATTGCTAACATGATTGAGACAGACTTAAGCATTGCTACTGAGTTGAGAAAATCTCATTGTAGTCAACACCTTGAACTTGTCGAAAACCTTCTTGCGATAAGTCGAGCTTTGTAGATAGTAACACTACTATCAGCGTCATCTTCCTCTTGAAGATCCATTTATACAATATGGCTTGCCGATCATGAGCAACTCCACCAAAGTCCACACTTTGTTCTCATACATGGATCCCATCTTAGATTTCATGGCCTCAAGCCATTTCACGGAATCTGGGCTCATCATCGCTTCCTCATAGTTCGTAGGTTCATCATGGTCTAGTAACATGACTTCCGAGCAGGATTACCGTACCACTCACAGTGCGGACTGTACTTTGGAAGACCTACGAGGTTTTGTAGTAACTTAATCTGAAGTTTCACAATCATCATCATTAGCTTCCTCACTAATTGGTGTAGGAATCACTTGAACTGATTTCAGTGATGAACTATTTTCCAATTCAGGAGAAGGTACTATTACCTTATCAAGTTCTACTTTTCTCCCTCACTTCTTTCAGAGAAACTCCTTCTCTAGAAAGGATCCATCTTAACAACGAATATCTTGCTTTCGGATATGTGATAGAAGGTGTACCCAATAGTTTCCTTTGGGTATTCTATGAAGACGCACTTCTCCGTTTGGGTTCGAGCTTATCGAGGTTGAAACTTTTCACATAAGCATCATGATCCCAAACTTTAAGAAAGCGACAACTTTGGTTTCTTGCCAAACCACAGTTCATAAGGCGTCATCTCAAGCGGTTTTGATGGTGCCCTATTTAAAGTGAATGCAAGCTGTCTCTAATGCATAATCCCAAAAGCGATAGTGGTAAATCGGTAAGATACATCATAGATCGCACCATATCCAATAAATTGCGGTTATGACGTTCAGACACACCATTACGCTGTGGTGTTCCATGTGGCGTGAGCTATGAAACTATTCCACATTGTTTTATATGAAGGCCAAACTCGTAACTCAAATATTCTCCTCGACAATTAGATCATAGAAACTTTATTTTCTTGTTATGATGATTCTCCACTTCAGTCTGAAATTCTTTGAACTTTTCAAATGTTTCAGACTTGTGTTTCATTAAGTAGATATACCCATATCTGCTCAAATCATCTGTGAAGGTCGAGAAAATAACGATACTGCATACGAGCATCAACACTCATTGGATCACATACATCGGTATGTATTATTTCCAATAAGTCGATAGCTTCGTTCCATTGTTCTGGAGGCGAGTTTGAGTCATCTTGCCCATATGCGGTTACTTAAGCATCAAATGATTCATAATCAAGTGATTCCAAAAGTCCATCTTTATGGAGTTTCTTCATCGCTTTACACCGATATGACCCAAGCGGCGATTGCCACAAATAAGTTGCACTATCATTATCAACTTTGCATCTTTTGCATCAATATTATGTATATGTGTATCACTACGATCGAGATCCAACAAACTATTTTCATTGGGTGTATGACCATCGAAGGTTTTATTCATGTAAACAGAACAACAATTATTCTCTAACTTTAAATGAATAACCGTATTGCTATAAACATGATCAAATCATATTCATGCTCAGCATAAGCGCCAAATAACATTTATTTAGGTTTAACACTAATCTCAAAAATATAGGGAGTGTGCGATGATGATCATATCAATCTTGGAACCACTTGCCAACACACATTGTCACTTCACCCTCAACTAGTATACATTTTGATACGTAACTCATGTTTGAGTTACTAATCATAACAACCGAACAAGTATCGGATACCCAAGGGTTACTATAAACACTAGTAAGGTACACATCAATAACATGTATATCAAATATACGCTTGTTCACTTTGCCATCCTTCTTATCTACCAAATATTTAGGGCATTTCCACTTCCAGTGACCATTTCCTTTGCAGTAGAAGCAATCAGTTTTAGGCTTTGGTCCAGCTTTGGGCTTCTTCGTGGGAGTGACAACTTACTTGCCATTCTACTTGAAATTCCCTTTCTTTCCCTTTGCCCTTTTCTTGAAACTAGTGGTCTTGTCAATCATCAACACTTGATGCTCTTTCTTGATTTCTACCTTCGTCGATTTCAACACCACGAAGAGCTTGGGAATCGTTTTCGTCATCCCTTGCATACTATGGTTCATCACGAAGTTATAGTAACTTGGTGATGGTGTATAGAGAACTCTGTCAATCACTATCTTATCTGGAAGATTAACTCCCACTTGATTCAAGCGATTGTAGTACCCAGACAATCTGAGCATATGCTCACTAGTTGAGTGATTCTCCTCCATCTTTTAGCTATAGAACTTGTTGGAGACTTCATACCTCTCAACTCGGGTATTTACTTGAAATATTAACTTCAACTCCTAGAACATCTCATATGGTCCATGACATTCAAAAGGTCTTTGAAGTCCCGATTCAAAGCCGTTAAGCATGGTGCACTAAACTATCAAGTAGTCATCATATTGAGCTTAGCCAAACGTTCATAACGTCTGCATCTGCTCCTGTAATAGGTGAGGGAGTCCTGGACTAGGGGGTGTCCGGACAGCCGGACTATCATCGTCCGCCGGACTCCAAGACTACAAAGATACAAGATTGAAGACTCCGTCCCGTGTCCGGATGGGACTTTCCTTGGTGTGGAAGGCAAGCTTGGCGATTCGGATATGTAGATCTCCTACCATTGTAACCGACTCTGTGTAACCCTAGCCCTCTCCGGTGTCTATATAAACCGGAGGGTTTTAGTCCATAGGACACAACATCCATTACAACAATCATACCATAGGCTAGCTTCTAGGGTTTAGCCTCCTTGATCTCGTGGTAGATCCACTCTTGTAATACACATCATCAATATTAATCGAGCGGGGCGTGGGTTTTACCTCCATCAAGAGGGCTGAACACAGGTAAAACATCGTGTCCCTTGTCTCCTGTTACCATCCGCCTAGACACACGATTCAGGACCCCCTACCGAGATCCGCGGTTTGACACGACATTGGTGCTTTCATTGAGAGTTCCTCTATGTCGTCACCGATAGGCTCGATGGCTTCTTCAATCAACAACAACACTGTCGAGGTGAGACTTTTCTCCCGGACAGATCTTAATATTCGGCGGCCGCTTTCTGGGCTAATTCACTTGGCCATCTGGAGCGGATCAGCTTCGCCCCTGGCCGTCGGTCGGTTGGAAGCCTAAACTTCACGGCGGACATCGCGGAGACTTGATCTTGACGGACTCGAGCCACAACCCGGCGTGCCGCCTTTGTCACAATGGGCATGATTTAGCTCTGCCGCGGGACGGTGCCTTGGTAGCCGCCTGCAATCCGCTCGGCCCTCGGTCCGGAGCCGATCGCGCGGTCGAGGGCGAGTGGTTGGACACCGCCTCGGGAGCTGCAACATCCTCGGCGATGGAGCTGAACAGCGACCTTGTCCCTATAAAGCCCGTGACTCCGAGTGCGGACTCCTGCCGGACTCTGAACCTCCTGCGCACCGCCCGATCAAATCCGATTGGCGCCCGATCATGGAGTTCACGCTGTGGACATCTTCGGCACTCGCCCTTTGGCGACATTCTAAATCGCTAAAATATCTCTCGCTATCCGGAGAGCCTGGCGGATTATGGCGGGATGGTTGGGATCGAGACAGCGAAAAATTCAAAGCCCACCCACCACCCACTTTGTAGCCCTTGTCGGCGATCTAACAGACATGCTGAACTCGACTCCGAAGACATCGGCGGTATGGGCGGCGATGGGAGGCGATCAGAACTAAGCGCTCACGAGCCTTTGGAGGCCACGCAACCCATGATGTATATATGGTGGATACCCGAAAGGAAGCGACAACGAGGACCAACGGTAGCGGCAAAGGATAATCCGCCGATAAACAACCAAAAGCGGCGGCGCAGCCGCGCCCTAAGTCTGCCTCGACAACAATAGCGCTCCTAATGACCCAGCAATAGAGAAGGGCAAACCAGTGGACGACGAACATGCAGCCAAGCAACCGTCCGAACAGGACGAGTCGGAGAATCAATCCATGCCCGGCGAAACCAACAGTCCAAACGACCTCACGCCAGAGACACCACCGGAGAATAAGAGCCTTGGAAAAGACTACGTCGCCCTTGCAAGAAGTTTGAAGAAGGAAAAGCGGAAGCTCAAAACAGTGGAAGACATACTCGAGAATGAGGTGGAGCAAAGTGCTCAAAACCCATGAACAAATCGGCAATGGCCATCCATCAAAGAGCTACCGAAGTGCAAGCTGCTGCGAATTTGTGAGGAAGCCATAGAGCCTCCACGGTTAAAAAACAAAGAGGCGCTGGCGGATAGGCGGCAGATGATAGGCCAAAATCTACAAGCGACCTTTGCACACAAGTCGACTCATGATCACAGGGAAAGCAGATGGCCCAGCCAGGTCCATTTCTGGGCCAAAAAAGGGCCCAGGGAACAACACAACATGCCAAGTGTTGAAGACAGCGGTACACCCAAATCTGGCGCCGCACACCCACTATGTTTCACCAATGAGGTGCTGGATCATGAATTCCCAGCAGGGTTTAAACCCATAAACATAGAGGCTTCTGACGGAACAACAGACCACAGAGTGCGGATAGAGGATTATATACTACACATACACATGGCTAGAGGAGATGACCTCACGCCATAAAATACCTACCCTCAAGCTCAAAGGGCCAGCTCGGCATTGGCTCAAAAGCCTCCCGAAAGCTCTTGTTGGAAGTTGGGAAGAGCTTGAGGGGCGTTTGAAACAAATTTTCAAGGGACTTATGTCCGCCCTCAGGATCTGAGACGATCTAAGTCATATAACTCAACAGCCAGAGAGTCGGTAGCGCAAATTCTGGAGCAGGTTCCTTACTAAAAGAACCAAATAGTCATTGTCCAGGACGCGAAGCCTTATCGACTTTCAAACACAGCGTCGAGGACGAATGGCTCGCCAGACACCTCGGCCAAGAAGCGAGGACAATGTCCGCTAACAAGCCTCATGACCGCTTTTGCGCGGGGAAGACAGGTAGCTAGCAAGATGCAGCACCAGCGACCCAAGTACATCCGAGATCGAGAGATGGAAGCGGAAAATCACGGTAGCGAGAAAAGATCGGCGCCGGAATAAAGAAAAGCCAAAGAACACGGCGGTCGATGCGGATTCAACGACTTCGCAGCCAAACAACAAAACACTGCCTCTTAAGGACAATAGTGACGAGCTATCCAACAAACAAAATTTTGGATCGGATATGTCAAATCCACGGTACCTCCGGAAGACCATAAACCACACCCCGAGAGATTGTTGGGTTTTCAAACGTCCAGCCGACTCAACGCCCGAACACAAGGGCTTGGCGCGCAAGCGAGAACGACAGCGAACCCCACCGGAGAGGCGGAAAACAAAAGACTTTCCCACAAGAAGTCAAAGCAGTAAACTCACTTCATGTGATAATACGGAAAAACAATGCGGCACCCGCTAAGATGGGTCTCGCATGGTCCACCCCAGCGGAACCTCGAGATTGGATGTCAAAACCAATCACTTTTGACCACCTAGATTAGTCCACAAGTGTTCGAAATGCAGGATGGACTGCTCTGATATTGGATCCTATAATCGGCGGACTACAATTTACACAAGTCCTGATGGACGGCAGCAGCGATTTAAACCTGCTATATCCGAACATGATCCACAAGTTGGGGATAGACCTTACTACAATTCGACATAGCCGCACTTCCTTTAAAGAGTGGCGCTTGGCCCTTCGCCAAGTGCATAGGCTCCCTATTACTAGAAGTTGTGTTGGTCACCGAACAACTTCAAACGAAAAACTAATCTTTCATGTCGCCCCATTCAAAAGTAGATATCGAGGCACTATTGGAGCGTGAAGCTTTTGTCGCTTTAATGCAATACCACATTCGCGTCTCTTACACTTAAAATGCCGATCCCGTGGCATCATTTCATTAAGAGGTCATTTAAAGACCCGGACACGGCTAAACGAGTCGGCATAAATAAACTAGGGGCTCCCTAGCCGCACCCCTTCACAAGGGTTGTGCATATAAGCTATAATGAGCTAATATAGACTCCGCTTTATTTATTTATTGATATTTTTCATACACTTTTTTATACGATTTCCTTTCAAACTAAGTTACTCTCTTTTACGGATGAACAGCGTGCATACCCGTCGAGGATAACGGCTGCGGAACCGGTAGCGAGATGTGCGGTAAGGACCCATCGCAAGATTCTTTTGATTAAGACCTGCGTAAACCTTTTCTTGTCTCTTGTTGCTATAATCCCTGGTTTTCACTATAACGAGTGGAGGCAGCGTTTGTCATCGGCGCGTCGAGAGGACCCGCCGATACTGGACACTAGGGGCTTAGGGCATTGTTCTTCCCATTATTATAAAGACCGAACACCTTAGGGAGTGTTGATTGTCTCGAGATTAGGCCTTATATGCATCAGCTCGAATCATGTCTTTGGTCAAATGTTGGGTTTGCCCGGCTCTTGTGTTTTGCTGCCTTCGTTCCGTATCATCGGCTAGCGGCACCGGAGAACTCTGCGATTGTGCCCCGGTTAATTTGGCGAGCACCTCGATGAAAGCAAAATTTGTCATGATCTGCGAGAGTGGTCGACCACTCGATCGACCACGGAATGTTTAGAATTCCTCCGCTTTGTGAAGGACCGCTTCGGTCGAGGCACATCAGCGCCCGAATTCGGAGGCGCGGTGCCCCGAGAGCCTCTCGTAGTCCACCCTCGAACTCCTGGCTAAGTGAAAGTGATAAAGCATTATAATACGGTTGCCTCGTTTGCTCGCTACCACCTCCTTAACGGGACGAGGCGTCGGATTAAGTGTGAAAATCGCTATTTTGTGAACACCCCGCATCTTGTGCGTGGGGGCTGAAGCCGAACTGCCATCTTCGGGTTATACACGTATACATAAGCGGCCGCATAGGAGATATTTCAATACTTGAGCGCACAAGTATAAAAAGCGATTACACCATAACCATTGTTTTACAAAATAAAACGTTCATTTGAACGTGACATTTTTCGAGCACTGCGACTCTATTACACGAGCACCACGCATAACTTCCCCAAAATAGTGCTCGGCGGGTAACCGGCTCTCATCCGAACCCTGAGTTGCAACAGCGGTGGCATCCATCTCTGTCCAATGTGTCTTCACACGGGCAAGGGCCATCTGCGCACCCTCTATGCAGGCCGACCGCTTCATCAACTTGAGATGCAGCACCGCCCCAAGAAATTGCTGCAATAAGCCAAAATAGCTCGTCGCCTTGGGCCTCTCCGGCCAGACATGAGTCACGATATCCGTCATGGCAAGTCTGGACAACCTATTCAGCTCAGCCCATTGACGACCCGATCGGTCGGCGGAAGTCAGCGATCCGGACTATGGAATTGAGACCAAAACAGCTCTTAGTCTTGTGATCCGCCGACCGGAAGTGCTGGCGGCATCCGCCGCGCTTGCCGCTAAGTCCATATATGGATCCTCCGGACCCCATAGCTGGCCAAGCTGGGCATAATTTGGATCCGTAAACCTGCAGCGCAGCAGAAAAGGCTTGCCAGCCACAATGTCTCCGGCCTGACACAGCTCCTCCTTCATAGCCCGCATTGCAGAGCGGGCATCCTTGGCCTCGGCGGTGGCCTTCCCCGGGTCTTCTCGCTCCGATAGGCGATCCTTTTCAAGATCCTCATTACGGTCGGTAGCACCCTTCAATTTAACGGCCAATTTGTCCATCTCTTCCCTGCTTCGGCAGTGTGCAGCCTTTTCGGCTTCTAACTCCTCGGCCGCCCTCGAGGCAGCCGCATCACTCCGCCGGGCTTGCTCCTTGGCTTGAGCAAGTTACGCCCGAAAAGCTCTCCTGACAGCGGCACCATCTGCGTCAAGCATAAATATTGTAAGAGGTGGGCTTTTGCTCCCTTAATAGGTGACAGCGGAGAGACAACTTACCTTGCGACTCGTCAAGTCGCTTGTTGACTAGCGCGATATGCGCATCCGCAACATCGAGTTGCCGCGTTAACTCAGCAACTCCATCAGTCCGGCTAGCCCGGACCATCCGCCACTGCATAGGAAAGCGACACTCGATACTGCGATTTTGATCCTCGACGCAGCTGTCGCTTTCGACAACCTACGAGTCTCGGGGCTACTATCTATCTGAGCGCACTTTCACGTGCAAAAGCTGTCAAAAAAGTGTCATTTTACATACCTCAAACCCTTGACAAACTCCTAACGGCATTATGTAATCCGCTTTCGGTGGGCGAAATCCTTCTAATCACCGTACTCATCAATGCGGTGATCTTACGAATGGGCGCCCTCTCAGCGGATCCTTGGCTCCCCGGCGAACACTAGTTGGCGCCGAACTCTTGGCTCCGCCGAGTTGAGGATACCATCCGTGATGACACTTGAGCTCGTCCGCCCTCTCCGGCGTGGCAGCGGATGGGCGTCTCGTTCTCCATCATCTCGGACGAAAGATCCCCCAAAGGCGAGCTCATCGAGAAGGTCGGAGATCCAAACTACAAGGTAAAAATTTCGGTTATCCTCAGAAGCACAAATAGGGATGTTTCTTATTAACGAACTCCCTTTTTCTACTCACGGCTCATTTGGAGGCTGATTCTTTAGAAGGCTGTGCGGCGGGACCTCCAGACCTTGAGATCCTCGGTGAATTTCTTCCCCGCTTAGGGGCTTTGGCCTCCGGGTCTTTGGGCGGTCCTCTTCTCCCCACGGAGGAGGATTCTCGATCCCCTTCTTGGCGCCCCCTTAGGCGGCGGTAGCTCCTCTATTTTCCGCCGCCTTCTTCGAAGCGCAACCTCAACATTCGACCGGCCACGGGCTTGGCGCGGTCTCTGCGGGAGGGCGGACACCGTATCAGCTTTGCTTCCGCTATCCACTCTGTTGCGGGATAACGGGTTAAAAGGTGAATTGTAGAAAAGCAAACAAGCGATCGTCCGAACAGAGCTACTTACTTGAGTGTCCGGGCGATTGCGGCAGGCGGCATCCTCGGTCAGATTCTGGACCGCCGCTGCGGTCGAAGAATAATTTGTACATCTCCACGGTGTCGTACCCATAAAGTGTTGGAGAATCCATGGTCCCTCGGTTGAACTCCCATAGCGGAGAGGGCGGCGTTGCGAGCGAAGATGCCGATTAGCATGACCTGCATCACCACAACGGATCGATCTCCTTCGCTTTGGAGGTCTCGAATCCGGCCCTGCAATAGGGGCACGTCTTTTGCGGCCCCAGTTAAACCCTCGGTTGACCCCGACATCAACCGTCGAGGAGGTCCCGGCGGAATATGGCGGCGGCTTTGCTTGCTGCCCTTGAATGGTGATATAGAACCACTCCTGCTGCCTAAGCCAAGCTCCTCTTGGAAGAGCCCTCGGACCCGAGGGCATCGGCCCTCCTGCTTATAGCCGCCCGCCGCACTCTTCTTAGCGCCCCGATCATCTTGGCTCCACATTGAAGGTCTTGACCACAGGCGAAGTGGGGGTGCAGAAAAAGCCATGAGCGATGATGAATCGAGAGATTTGGAGGATGGACTCGGAGCCAAGTCGTGGAATTCCAACCCATAGTAGAACATGAGCCCTCTCACAAAAGGATCATCGGGAAGCCTAAACCCCGGCGGAGGTGAGATCAAAGACAACATACTCGCGGGCTCGGGGGTGGGGATGGCCTGCCCTTGGCGGGCAACCTGTCTGAAATCTCGTAAGGCAGTGCTTGGCCTCTCGCAGCTTTATACGTCCTCCTCCGTGTGGAGGAAGGCATCCACCGACCTGAAGGTCGGAACGGACATTGTTGAAGGTCTGAAGCACACGAATCTAGGGCTCTGGGTGTTGGAACTTGGAGCAAGGAGAAGATTCGATGGAGGATTGAAGAAAAGCGAGCCTTGGTCCTATTATAAGAGGAGAATACCAAGAGCCATCTCCATGATTTGTTCGGGACTGCGCCGATGGAGGCGTGGCGATGGGCGCGGTTGGGTTACCCGTCCGTATTGATGAGAATCCGGAATAAGGGAACATGATCTCTGCCGACAAGGCGTGCCAAGAAACCGCTTAGCTAAACACGCTTAGGTGGTGTAATAAAAAGCGATTGAGTAAAGGCTTGGTAGTGGCGTGACATCACGCTACAAGATCGTCGGCAGATTGAACTGTGTACATGATATTCTCTCTCGGTGGAATGTGGAAATTATTTTGCGAGCCGTACACTATCAGTGTTCACAATCTTCTATGGATTATTCGGAGGAGGAACCCGCCTTGCAATGCCGAACATTATCGCGCCCGGACTCGCCGTCATTGAAGCCCGGTTCGAGGGACTCTTGAGGAGTCTGGACTAGGGGTGTCGGACGGCGGACTCAAGACTACGAAGATACAAGATTGAAGACTCCGTCCGTGTCCGGATGGGACTTTCCTTGGCGTGGAAGGAAGCTTGGCGTCTGGATATGTAGATCTCCTACCATTGTAACCGACTCTGTGTAACCCTAGCCCTCTCCGGTGTCTATATAAAGCGGAGGGTTTTAATCCGTGGGACACAACATCCATTACAACAATCATACCATAGGCTAGCTTCTAGGGTTTAGCCTCCTTGATCTTGTGGTAGATCCACTCTTGTAATACACATCATCAATATTAATCGAGCGGGGCGTGGGTTTTACCTCCATCAGCGAGGCCGAACACAGGTAAAACATCGCGTCCCTTGTCTCTGTTACCATCCGCCTAGGCGCTGAGTTCGGGACCCCCTACCGAGATCCGCGGTTTGACACCGACAATGGAGTACATCACCTAGCGGTGCATCAAGGACATAATTCTTACGTGCGACAATGAGGATAAACCTCGGATCACGGATCTAATCCATATCATTGCTACTAATATCTTTCAACATAGTTTTTCTCTAGGAACATATCAAAAATAAACATAGGCAAGCAACAACGCGAGCTATTGATCTACAACATAATTTGCAAAATACTACGGGACTAAGTTCATGATAAATTAAAGTTCAATTAATCATATTACTTAAGAACTCCCACTTAGGCAGACATCCCTCTAACCATCTAAGTGATCCGTGATCCAAATCAACTAAACCATGTCCGATCATCACGTGAGATGGAGTAGTTTTCAATGGTGAACATCACTATGTTCATCATATCTACTATATGATTCATGCTCGACCTTTCGGTCTCGGTGTTCGAGGCCATATCTGTATATGCTAGGCTCGTCAAGTTTAACTTTGAGTATTCGCATGTGCAACTGTTTTGCACCGTTGTATTTGAGCGTTGAGCTGTCACACGATCATCACGTGGTGTCTCATCACGAAGAACTTTCATAGCGGTGCATACTCGGGAGAACACTTATACCTTGAAATTTAGTGAGAGATCATCTTATAAAGCCACCGTCGAACTAAGCAAAATAAGATGTATAAAAGATAAACATCATATGCAATCAAAATATGTTACATGATATGGCCATGATCATCTTGCGCCTTTGATCTCCATCTCCAAAGTATTGTCATGATCTCTATCGTCACCGGCACGACACCATGATCTCCATCATCTTGATCTATTTCAATGTGTCGTCACATGGACGTCTCGCCAATTATTGCTCTTGCAACTATTGCTATCGCATAACAATAAAGTAAAGCAATTATTTGGCTCTTGCATCTTATGCAATAAAGAGACAACCATAAGGCTTCTGCCAGTTGCCGATAACTTCAACAAAACATGATCATCTCATACCACAACTTATATCTCATCACGTCTTGACCATATCACATCACAACATGCCCTGCAAAAACAAGTTAGACGTCCTCTACTTTGTTGTTGCAAGTTTTAAGTGGCTGCTACGGGCTGAGCAAGAACCGTTCTTACCTACACATCAAAACCACAATGATAGTTTGTCAAGTTAGTGCTATTTTAACCTTCTCAAGGACCAGGCATAGCCACACTCGGTTCAACTAAAGTTGGAGAAACTGACACCCGCCAGCCACGTGTGTGCAAAGCATGTCAGTAGAACCGGTCTCGCATAAGCGTACGCATAATGTCGGTCCAGGCCGCTTCATCCAACAATACCGCCCAACCAAAGTATGACATGTTGGTAAGCAGTATGACTTGTATCGCCCAACACTCACTTGTGTTCTACTCGTGCATATAACATCTATGCATAAAACCAGGCTCGGATGCCACTGTTGGGGAACGTAGTAATATCAAAATTTTCCTCGCTACGCAAGATCATGGTGATGCATAGCGAGAGGAGAGTGTTGTCCACGTACCCTCGTGAGCCGAAATCGAAGCGTTAACTGCTGCGGTTGATGTAGTCGTACATCTTCACGATCCGACGGATCCAAGTACCGAACGTACGCCACCTCCAAGTTCAGCACACGTTCAGCTCGATGACGTCCCACGAACTCTGATTCAGCAGAGATTTGCGGGAGAGTTCCGTCGGCACGACGGCGTGATGACGGTGTTGTTGATGCTACTAACGCAGGGCTTCGCCTAAGCACCGCTACGATATTACCGAGGTGGAATATGGTGGAGGGGGGCACCGCACACGGCTAAGAGATCAAGAGATCAACTGTTGTATCTATGGGGTGCCCCCTGCCCCCGTATATAAAGGAGCAAGGGGGAGACAGCCAACCTAGGAGGAGGGCGCGCCAAGGGGGGAGTCGTACTCCCACCGGGAGTAGGACTCCTCCTTTCCTTGTGGGAGTAGGAGAAGGGAAGGGAGAAGGAGAAGGAAGGAAGGGGGCGCCCCGCTCCCTAGTCCAATTCGGACTAGTCCATGGGGAAGGTGCGGCCACCCTTTGGGGCCTTTCTCTCCTTTCCTGTATGGCCCATTAAGGCCCAATACGAATTCCCGTAACTCTCCGGTACTCCCTAAAATACCCGAATCACTCGGAACCTTTCCGATGTACGAATATAGTCGTCCAATATATCGATCTTTACGTCTCGACCATTTCGAGACTCTTCGTCATGTCCCCGATCTCATCCAGGACTCCGAATGCCTTCGGTACATCAAAACACTTAAACTCATAATATAACCGTCATCGAACTTTAAGCGTGCGGACCTACGGGTTCGAGAACTATGTAGACATGACCGAGACACGTCTCCGGTCAATAACCAATAGCGGAACCTGGATGCTCATATTGGCTCCCACATATTCTACGAAGATCTTTATCGGTCAAACCGCATAATAACATACGTTGTTCCCTTTGTCATCGGTTTGTTACTTGTCCGAGATTCGATCGTCGGTATCTCAATACCTAGTTCAATCTCGTTACCGGCAAGTCTCTTTACTCGTTACGTAATGCATCATCTCATAACTAACTCATTATCTACATTGCTTGCAAGGCTTATAGTGATGTGCATTACCAAGAGGGCCTAGAGATACCTCTCCGACAATCGGAGTGACAAATCTTAATCTCGAAATACGTCAACTCAACAAGTACCTTCGGAGACACCTATAGAGAACCTTTATAATCACCCAGTTATGTTGTGACGTTTGGTAGCACACAAAGTGTTCCTCCGGTAAATGGGAGTTACATAATCTCATAGTCATAAGAACATGTATAAGTCATGAAGAAAGCAATATCAACATACTAAACGATCAAGTGCTAAGCTAACGGAATGGGTCAAGTCAATCACATCATTCTCCTAATGATGTGATCCCGTTAATCAAATGACAACTCATGTCTATGGTTAGGAAAATTAACCAGCTTTGATTCACGAGCTAGTCAAGTAGAGGCATACTAGTGACACTCTGTTTGTCTATGTATTAACACATGTATTATGTTTCCGGTTAATACAATTCTAGCATGAATAATAAACATTTATCATGATATAAGGAAATAAATAATAACTTTATTATTGCCTCTAGGGCATATTTCCTTCATGACTTTCATTCTCTTTTCTATTTTCTGCCATGGTCGGGATTTGAGTCTTACTCAATTTCACACCTTTGCAACACAGGCAAGAACTCTTTCTTTGACTTTTCCATTTTGAACTACTTCAAAATCTTGACAAGGTATGTACTTACTGAAAAACTTATCAAGCATCTTGATCTATCTCAATAGATCTTGATGCTCAATATGTAAGTAGCTTTACTGAGGTCTTTCTTTTAAAGAACTCCTTTCAAATACTCATGTATGCTTTCCAGAAAAATTCTACATCATTTCTGATCAACAATATGTCACTCACATATACTTATCAGAAAGGTTGTAGTGCTCCCACTCACTTTATTGTAAATCTGGGCTTCCTTTGCAAGTCCGTATAAAACTATATGCTTTGATCAACTTATCAAGCGTATATTCAACTCGAGATGCTTGCACCAGTCCATAGATGGATCATTGGAGCTTGCACATTTTGTTAGCACCTTTAGGATTGTCAAAACCTTCTGGTTGCATCATATACAACTCTTCTTTAAGAAAACCATTAAGGAATGTAGTTTTGACATCCATTTGCTAGATTTCATAAAATGTGGCAATTGCTAACATGATTCGGATAGAGTTAAGCATTGCTACAGTTGAGAAAATCTCATTGTAGTCAACACCTTGAACTTGTCGAAAACCTTTTTGCGACAAGTCGAGCTTTGTAGATAGTAACACTACTATCAGCGTTTGTCTTCCTCTTGAAGATCCATTTATACAATATGGCTTGCCGATCATCGGGCAACTCCACCAAAGTCCACACTTTGTTCTCATACATGGATCCCATCTTAGATTTCATGGCCTCAAACCATTTCGTGGAATCTGGGCTCATCATCGATTCCTAATAGTTCGTAGGTTCATCATGGTCTAGTAACATGACTTCGAGCAGGATTACCATACCACTCTAGTGCGGATTGTACTTTGGAAGACCTCGAGGTTTTGTAGTAACTTAATCTGAAGTTTCATGATCATCATCATTAGCTTCCTCACTAATTGGTGTAGGAATCACTTTGGAACTGATTTACGTGATGAACTACTTTCCAATTCGGGAGAAGGTACAAATTAGCTTATCAAGCTCTACTTTCCTCCACTCACTTCTTTGAGAGAAACTCCTTCTCTAGAAAGGATCAATTCTTAACAGCGAATGTTTTGCCTTGGATCTGTGATAGAAGGTGTACCCAACAGTTTCCTTTGGGTATTCTATGAAGCGCACTTCTCCGATTTGGGTTCGAGCTTATCGAGTTGAAACCTTTTCACATAAGCATCGCAACTCCAAACTTTAAGCGACAAGCTTAGGTTTCTTTGCTAAACCATAGTTCATACGGTGTCGTCTCAGCGAATTTAGATGGTGCCCTATTTAAAGTGAATGCAGCTATCTCTAATGCATAACCCAAAATGATAGTGGTACATCGGTAATATACATCATAGATCGCACCATATCCAATAAAGTCTTGATTCTGACGTTCGGACACACCATTCTGTTGTGGTGTTCCATGTGGCGTGAGTTGTGAAACTATTCCACATTGTTTAAAATGAAGGCCAAACTCGTAGCTCAAATATTCATCTCTACGATCAGATCATAGAAACTTTATTTTCTTGTTACGATGATTTTTCCACTTCACTCTGGAATTCTTTGAATCTTTCAACTATTTCAGACTTATGTTTCATCAAGTAGATATATGCATATCTGCTCAAATCATCTGTGAAGGTCAGACAATAACGATACCCACCACGAGTATCAACACTCATTGGACCGCATGCATCGGTATGTATTATTTCCAAGAAGTTAGTAGCTAGTTCAATTGTTCCGGAGAACAGAGTTTTAGTCATCTTGCCCAAAAGGCACGGTTTGCAAGCATCAAATGATTCATAACCAAGTGATTCGGAAAATCCATCTTTATGGAGTTTCTTCATCGCTTTACCGATATGACCCAAGCGGCGATTGCCACAAATAAGTTGCATTGTCATTATTAACTTTGCATCTTTTGGCATCAACATTATGAATATGTGTATCACTATGATCAAGATTCAATAAACCATCACCATTGGGTGTATGACCATAGAAAGTTTTATTCATGTAAACAGAATAACAATTTATTCTCTATCTTAGATGAATAATCGTATCACAATAAACATGATCTTATCATATTTATGCTCAACGCAAACACCAAATAACATTTATTTACGTTTAACACTAATCTCAAAAATATAGGGAGTGTGTGATGATTATCATATCAATCTTGGAACAACTTCCAACACACATCGTCACTTCCCCTTCAACTAGTCTGTGTTTATTCTGTAACTCCTGTTTCAAGTTACTAATCTTAGCAACCAAACAAGTATCAAATACTCAGGGCTACTATAAACACTAGTAAGGCACACATCAATAACCTGTATATCAAATATACCCTTGTTCACTTTGCCATCCTTCTTAAACACCAAATATTCAGGGCATTTCCGCTTCCAGTGACCATTTCCTTTGAAGTGTAAGCACTCAGTTTCAGGCTTTGGTCCAGCTTTGGGCTTCTTCGCAGGAGAGACAACTTTATTGTCATTCTACTTGAAGTTCCCTTTCTTTCCCTTTGCCCTTCTCTTGAAACTAGTGGTCTTGTCAATCATCAACACTTGATGCTCTTTCTTGATTTCTACCTTCGTCAATTTCAACATCAGGAAGAGCTCGGGAATCGTTTTCGTCATCCCTTGCATACTATAGTTCATCACGAAGTTCTAGTAACTTGTGATGGTGACTAGAGAACTTTGTCAATCACTATCTTATCTGGAAGATTAACTCCCACTTGATTCAAGCGATTGTAGTACCCAGACAATCTGAGCATATGCTCACTAGTTGAGTGATTCTCCTCCATCTTTTAGCTATAGAACTTGTTGGAGACTTCATATCTCTCAACTCGGGTATTTGCTTGAAATATTAACTTCAATTCTGGAACATCTCATATGGTCCATGGCGTTCAAAACGTCTTTGAAGTCGATTCTAAGCCGTTAAGCATGGTGCACTAAACTATCAAGTAGTCATCATATTGAGCTAATAGCGTTCATAATGTGCGCATATGCTCTGCAATAGGTCATCACCTAGCGGTGCATTAAGGACATAATTCTTCGTTGACAATGAGGATAAACCTCGGATCACGGATCCAATCCGCATCATTGCTACTAACATCTTTCAACACAATTTTCTCTAGGAACATATCAAAATAAACATATGAAAGCAACAACGCAAGCTATTAATCTACAACATAATTTGCAAAATACTACCAGGACTAAGTTCTTGATAAATTTAAGTTCAATTAATCATATTACTTAAGAACTCCCACTTAGACAGACATCTCTCTAGTCATCTAAATGATCACGTGATCCAAATCAACTAAACCATGTCTGATCATCATGTGAGATGGAGTAGTTTTCAATGGTGAACATCACTATGTTGATCATATCTACTATATGATTCATGCTTGACCTTTCGGTCTCTGTATTCCGAGGCCATATCTGTATATGCTAGGCTCGTCAAGTTTAACCTGAGTATTCCCCGTGTGCAACTGCTTTTGCACCCGTTGTATTTGAACTAGAGCCTATCACACCCGATCATCACGTGGTGTCTCGGCACGAAGAACTTTCGCAACGGTGCATACTCAGGGAGAACACTTCTTGATAATTAGTGAGAGATCATCTTATAATGCTACCGTCAATCAAAGCAAAATAAGATGCATAAAGGATAAACATCACATGCAATCAATATAAGTGATATGATATGGCCATCATTATCTTGTGCTTGTGATCTCCATCTCCGAAGCACCGTCGTGATCACCATCATCACCGGCGCGACACCTTGATCTCCATCGTAGCATCGTTGTCGTTTTGCCATTTATTGCTTCTACGACTATCGCTACTGCTTAGTGATAAAGTAAGCAATTATAGAGGCGCTTACATTTCATACAATAAGCGACAACCCATGGCTCCTGCCGATTGCCGATAACTTCGGTTACAAAACATGATCATCTCATACAATAAAATATAGCATCACATCTTGACCATATCACATCACAACATGCCTGCAAAAACAAGTTAGGCGTCCTCTACTTTGTTGTTGCAAATTTTACGTGGCTGCTATGGGCTGAGCAAGAACCGTTCTTACCTCGCATCAAAACCACAATGATAGTTCGTCAAGTTAGTGTTGTTTTAACGTTCGCAAAGAGCAGGCGTAGCCACCTCGGTTCAACTAAAGTTGGAGAAACTAACACCCTTGACCACCTATGTGCAAAACACGTCGGTAGAACTAGTCTCATGTAAGCGTCGCGTAATGTCGATCTGGGCGCTTCATCGAACAATACCGCTGAACCAAAGTATGACATCTTTGGTAGCGGTATGACTTATATTGCCCACAACTCACTTGTGTTCTACTCGTGCATATAACATCTCGCATAAAACCAGGCTCGGATGCCTTTGTTGGGGAAGCGTAGTAATTTCAAAAAATTCCTCGCACCGCATAAGATCATGGTGATGCATAGCAACAAGAGGAGAGTGTTGTCCACGTACCCTCGTGGGCCGAAAGCGAGCGTTAGAACAATCACGGTTGATGTAGTAAATGCGTCTTCACGGCCAGTGTCGGTGTCAAAACCGGCGGATCTCGGGTAGGGGTCTGATACGTAGTCGAAGGCTAATGGTAGCGGAGGAAAGGTACATGATGTTTTACCCAGGTTTGGGCCCTCTCGATGGAGGTAAACCCTACTTCTGCTTGATTGATCTTGATGATATGAGTATTACAAGAGTTGATCTACCACGAGATCATAGAGGCTAAACCTAGAACCTAGCCTATGATGATTATGATTGTTATGGTTACGTCTCTAAGGACTAAACCCTCTGGTTTATATAGACACAGGAGGGCTAGGGTTTACAGTCGGTTACAAAGAAGGAAATCTATTATCCGGATCGCCAAGCTTGTCTTCCGCATGAGGATAGTCCCATCTGGACACGGGATGAAGTCTTGAGTCTTGTATCTTCACGCTCAATAGTGGGACAAAGTATATAGTCCGGCTGTCAGAATACCCCTAATCCAGGACTCCCTCAGTAGCCCCTGAACCAGGTTTCAATGACGATGAGTCCGGCGCGTTGTTTGTCTTCAGCATTGCAAGGCGGGTTCCATCTCCAAATACTCCAAAGTAATTACCGGACACTTAAATCATGTCCGGATCTGTTGGACGATCTTCACGTACCACCATTGAGAGCATGATATTTTACAAATATACTCTGATGACAACTTTTAGATGAGGTGACACGACACAATGGTCGAGTCACTATTTGTCGGTCTACTAAAGTAGGGTACCTTAGTATCCCGAACTTGTGCCGCAGGCGGTCGTGGCGCCCATGGCGAGAGCTTGCGGCGTCGCCAAGATCGCCGCTACTCCTATTACTGCCATTCAAGAACAAAGTGTTTAAGCTGTGAAGACAAGACCCGGCAAGAGGAGCTTGCGGAAGATAACTCTAGACCGGCGGCGGCAAGCTTGCGGGTGCGACAAAACGGCGACCCGCGGCAAAGGCGCTTCAGCGGCCAAAGCCACCACTCTGCATGCGCTCCGGCACACCCGGTGGCGTGTGCATGCAGGATCGCTCTGGTGCGCGTGGCGGGTAGGCTGTCTTGACCAAGCGGTGCGGTGGCAAGTGAAGATGACTAGAAGGCCATTGTGGCGTCGGTGGCGCTCCTAGCGGTCGCTTCTGCAGTTTTTAGGCGACCGGACGGGCATTAAATGCCCTTGTCCCTGCCGTCGAGTTAGGTAGGGGAGCTTTGTAGGTATGGTTGTACCAACCCTGTTTTACTTTTTACCCTCTCTCTCGCTGCCACTGTCGGTGACCCCTTTAGACTATAAAAAGGAGGCCCATGCATGCGTAGAAGGGGTTCGACTCATTGAAACTACAACACACCTACGCTCTTGAGCAAGAACAGAATAGAAACACAAAGCAGCAGTAGGAGTTTTATCTCTCCGGAGAGCTCCGAAGCTGGGTAAAATCCCTCGCGTGCTTCACCTTGATCTGCTCTTCGTGCGCCCTCCGCTCCCTTGCCGGACCGAAAAGGGGCCCTGCCCCATAGGTGCTCGTTTCCCACGACATCTTTGGCGCGCCAGGTAGGGGTGCGTCGAGGTTGTGCGAATCTGATCCGGCGTTCGCGCGCGCTACATCAACATCTTCATTGACATGCCATCGAAGAAGAAGACTTCGGAGGTGGATGCTCCGCCTACGACTATCCTACCACCACCGGAGCAAACGGGCGGTGGGATGGATGCTTGCGGAGGAGGCGGGCGCCCGCAGGGGACTCACGTTGTCACGGGTCCAGGACAAGGCCCGCAAGCTTGAGCGTCTGTACATCCGCCGCACCCCTCCGGGAGTGCGGGATCGTGCGCCACGGTGGTCCTAGCACCGTACTCGCGTTGGAACAAGGCCAAGCTGGTGGGTCGCGGGGCGCTCAAAGGCCAACATGTGCGTCAACACGCCAGCCTGGCCTTGATCGCGATCGCTGGGCGAATATTGCTCCTTCTAACATTGTTAGAAGTTTGAGCATATCCGCACCTCGCGTCGCTTCGCCACCGCCACCCAAGACTCGGAGGAAGCGCTGGCGAGCCCGGCTGCTTCTGGATTACCCTCGGCGCGAGACAAGATCGGCGGCGGAGGCCACTGTCGAGCCTCGCCGGCCGCCAACGGCGACAAGCCCCGGCAACCGAGCACATCGAAGCCCCGGCAAGACGTCCAGGCGCGAGCCGACACCGACAAGACCGTTGGGGGTGCCGCCACCGTGCACTCCCCGCCCCGAAGGCCAAGATCGCCGACTCGCCGGGCCAACCTCGACACCGACTCCACCGCGTCGTCGGACCCGTGAGCTCGCCGCGATCAACGCCAAGTTCTCCAAGAACGATGACACGAAGACGCTCGTACTCGCATCAAGCACCGAAGAGAAGCGCGGCGTCAGTCAGACCAGCGCGCTGGGCCCACTAATGATATGCATGCGCCCGAAGAACGAGCGACTTAGCGTCTGTGATGAGGTTGCCTGCATTCACCGTGAGCTGCGGCGATCGATGGCGATACCAAGAACTTCAAGCCAAATGTACGAGAAATGCGATGGCGAGGATACATCCGTCGGAGTTCCTCGGCGTTTACACCATCACGGTGCGAGGCTGCGGCGCGCGGCGAGAAGATCCTCGCCAACTACTTCCCGTTGGTGCTCAAGCCCAACGTCGAGATCTTGGCTCATGCACTTGCGGACAACTCCATCTCTTCGTGGGCGGACTGTGCCATCGGTTTGTCGGCGCCTTCACGGTGACCACAAACCCCATGGCGAGAGAGCAATCTTCATCTGCTTTCGCCCGGAAGGAAGGAGAACCCTAGCAAGTACATACAAAGATTCAGCCAGTGCGGCGCAACATCCCAGACGTCCACCCGCGCGATTATCGGTAGCGTTCCGCCGAGCGTCGCGTAACGCCGAGATGAGGAGAGATGGCGATGTGCAAAATCAGAAGATGTCGTGAGCTATATGCTCACGGCGACAAGTGTGCCACGAGCTGAAGAGGAGAAACTCCCGGGAAAACGCAGGAGGCGAAGGATCGACAATGAGGATGCGCCCGGCAAGAAGAACGGGCGGAATAACGAAGAAAAGCTAAGGATGTACTAGTCGTCGAGCAGTCCGCAGCGGAGGTGGCGAGAAGGCCAAAAGCTGGTGACTCGGCGAGGCTGTGGTGGCCGCCGACAAGCGGGGCAGCTCCGACAAGCGATCTTGCAAGATCCACCGCACCAAGGGCCATGATCTCCGGGCCTGCAAGAAAGTTGAGCAGATTGTTGAGCTCTGAAAGCTGAATCTGGCGCGCGACAAGGAGAAGGCCGGGAAGGTGGCGGAAGATCCGGCAAGCGTCGGCGGGGGGCGCGCGGCAAAAGCAAGCGGCGGCAAGAGGCGAGGCCTCCGCGGCGCGACAAAGGCGAGCGAAGATGAAGATGATGAGATGGAGGAGGATGAGACCGCGGCGGGGAGTTCGAAGCAGCAGAGGCTTTGTGCGTCGGCGGCGGTGCCTCTCTACACACCGCACCGCCAACTCAAGCGATGGGTGCGGGAAGTGAGCCTTGCGAACCGTCCGTCAAGTCGCGCAAGCCCCTGAAGTGGTCGGCCGCCCATCATCTTCGGCGTTGAGGATCACCACGATCGCATAAGCTGCGGTCGGGTGCTTGTCGATGTTGGTTTAGCCAACAATCCGCAACCTCAAGGTCACGAAGATCTTTGGTTGACGGCGGGGCGGCTGAATCTGATCTCTTCGCGGTGCTCAAAGCTCGGATCGGCGGCGAGCTCGAAGAAACCGGCACCTTTCAAGGAATCAACCGGGAAGGAGCAAGCGAAGGGAAGATCCGCTGCCCGATGCGTTTGGCAGCGAGCTGAATTCGGGACGAGAGAGAGTCATGTTTGACATTGCTGATTTCCCATTGCCCTACAATGGGATACTCGGCCGTCGGCGCTTGCCAAGTTCATGGCAGCCTCTCCTCGCCCTGGCGTGCTCAAGATGCGGTCCGATAAGTGTCATTTCTGTCCATGGCGACAAGAAAGATGCACTTATCTGTACCGACAAGATCTACCGGGAAGCGGCCGCAGCGAGCATAAACCACTTGCGGCTGAAGCTCCGGGGAAGAAGAAGACCAAGTCCGGCAAGAGTAGCTCGATGCCCACTCGGCAAGCGCACCTCTTGGTCTTGCGCTACCGTCGAGGGCCGCACCATCGAGCTCCACCGGCAAGTGCAAGAAGGCAAAACAGCCTCACGGGCACCAAGAAAGTGGCCGCCAAGGAGGGCGGCTTTGCGGTGGTACCTTCACCATCGATTGCCACGCTTGATCCTAAATAGGAAAGCACGCTCGTTGCTTTCTGCGAGGCGAATGTCGATGTGTTTGCATGGCAACCATCGACATCCCGGAGTTCGAAATGGCGAGCACCACCTTGCCGTCGCCCTCACCTTGTGACCCGTCGAGCGAGAGTCGGGAAGCAAGCGGTAGAGCGCCAGAGTTCATTGCGAGAAGAGATCAAGAAATTGGAAGCGGCGAGGCCTGGTCAGAGAGTACTCCATCCAACGTGGTTAGCCAATCTAGTAGTCGTGCGCCGTGAGCGAGCGGGAAGTGGAGGCTTTGTATTGACTTCAGCGATGTTAATAAAGCTTGTCCCAGGATCCATTTCCTTGCGGCGCATTGACGGTTATCGACTCCACGGCGAGGATGTGATCTGCTTTCATTCCTTGATGCATATTCAGGATATCATCAGATCTTCATGGCGAAGAGGATGAAGAAAACCGCATTCATTACTCCATGTAGCACGTCTTTGCTTTATGCGGATGCCTTCGGACTAAAGAATGCTGGTTCAACATTGCAAGGTAGTCGATCATGCTTTTGAGCCACGGTACGCGAAATGTAGAAGCTTACATGGATGACATAGTGGTCAAAGCAAGGACAAAGAAACTACGATCCAAGATTTGAGCGAGACTTTTGCAAATCTGCGCAAGATCAATCTCAAGTTAAACCCGAGAAGTGCGTGTTTGGAGTTCCTTCCGGCAAGCTTCTCGGGTTCTTTATATCCCGAGAGGATTGAACCCAATCCAGAGCAAGATCAAAGGCCATCGAGCAAATCGAAGCACGAGCGAGTCAAGGATGTCACGAAGACTTGTCGGCGTGTTCTTTGCTCTCGATGGGTTCATCTCTAAGTCTGCTGGCGTGCCCTGCCATTTTCAAAATTTTGAAAAAGCGGGTCCAATGAAATGGACTCGGAAGCGGAGGCTGCGCTGCGAGACTTGAAGAGATACCTATCCTCCACTCCAATACTTGTCGCACCTAGGCCACAAGAGAAGTTCTTGCTATATCTAGCGGCAACCAATCAAGTGGTTAGTGCTGCGTTAGTAGCGGAGAGGGAGGCGGATGATGAGCCAGCGACCGCGGCAAGCCAATCTAGTGACAAGCGAGGCTTCCCGACAAGCTCTGGTCGACAAGGATGGATCATGCATTGCGGAGAAACAAAAGAAGATGGTGCGGCGCCCAGTTTATTTTGTCGGTTCCGTTCTGCGAGGAGCTAGATCAAGGTACTCTGGAGTCACGAAGTTGCTTTTCGGCCTTCTCATGGCCTCGAGGAAGCTGCGCCATTACTTTCAAGCACATGAGATTCAGATTGTCACTCGTTTTCCGTTGAAGAGGATATTGCGAGAATCCGAAGCAGCGAGGCGGGATCGTCAGTGGGCCTTTGGAATTGTCAAGCTTTGGCCTCAAGTTTGAGAGTACCTCAACTATCGAGTCGAGCATTGGCAGAATTCATAGCAGAATGGGCGTAACGCTGATGAAGAAACTCGGAGAGAGCATCCCGTCAAGAAATGAGCAAAGAATGGATCATGTACTTTGATGGTGCCTTCTCATTTGAGGCGCCGGCTTGGTGTGCTACTCGTCGCACCCACGGAGAGCACCTCAAGTCGTGGTCGGATGCACTTTCCCAAGGAGCAAGCAACAAACAATCTGCAGTATGAAGGCTTGCTTGCGGACTGAAATGCGGCGGACCTTGGGATCAAAGCTTATTGTCGGGGTGACTCATGACTTGTCGTCCGTCAAGTTAACAAGGATTATCGAGTCCGTTGATGGAAGCATACATTGATGAAGTGAGAAAGCTAGAAGAGCATTTTGATGGCACGTAGATGGAACATGTTCCAAGAGCTCGAGAATGACATTGCGGATGGCTTTGTCAAAGTCGCCGCCTCAAGTTACATGGAACCAGGAATTTTTGTGTTCAAGTGACTCAACCATCTGTAACACCATCAAGCTGGACGAGCAAGAAGAGGAAGTTGATTCTTGGCGACTACTTTCGTGAGCTCCCGAAGCCGCCGTCGAAGGTCCCAAGATCAACACAAAAAGCGAGGAGGCGATCTGCTCCGACAAGCCCTAGGGTTTGTTTCGTTGAAGCGAGCGCTCCCGACAAGTTGTGTCCCGACACGCTTGCCGGGGAACATCACGCTCGGCTGAATCACTGATTCTTGCAGCGGAAGCGAATATTCCCTTGCAGCATTTGCGCCTTTAGTGCTTGTCGTTGAGCCACAAGCTCCGGCATGGAGCACTGCGGATCGTCCATTTCCTTGAAGCGGAGAACTTCCGAAGAACAAGAAGAAGCGGAGAGAGTAGCCCGGCAATCAAGTATGTACCGGTTTGTTGATGACATCATGCAGAAGAAGATTCAGCGGAGTGAAATTGAAGTGCATTTCCGGGAAGATGGGCCGAGAGCTGTTGGCGGAGATACATGGAGGCATATGTGGTCACCACATTGGTGCAAAAGCACTTGTCGGCAAAGCTTTCGGCAAGGTTTCTTTCGGCCAGCAGCCCTCGGGATGCTGCGCACAAGTAACCAAGTGTGAAGCGTGCAGTTCCACTCCAAGCGAGATAAATCAACTAGCTCAAACTCTCCAAACAATCCCTTTATCACGGCCATTTTTGGTGCAGGGCTCGATATCCTCGGCCCCTTCCCCGTAGCTGCCGGGGCTTGAGTACTTATGCGTGGCGATCGACAAGTTCACGAAGTGGCGAAAGTGGAAGCGATGAGGAAGGTGGCGGCCGCGGTCGGCGATCAAGTTCTTGAGGTCAATTGTTTGCCGTTTGAGTCCCTAATAGGATCATCACCGACAATGGCACACAATTCCTGAGCGCACCTTCATGCGTCGTCCAAGATCTTGGCGCCAAGATACGCCAGCCATTGCTCACCCAGAAGCAGCGGTCAAGCGGAGAGAGCAAGCAGCTGAAGTGCTTGGCGGGCTCAAGACCGAACTTTCGGCGGCTGCGCAAGTCACGGAAGAAATTGGATCGAGGCTGCTTTGGTGGTTCTTTGGTCGTCGGGACGACGCCAAATCGAGCCGCGGCGAGCGCCTTTGCTCTAGTCTATGGAGCGAAGCAGTTCTCCCCACGGAACTTCGTGCGGATGCGCCTCGAGTGCTCGCTTATGATGAGCTTGAGCAAGAGCAGCTGCGGCAAGGCGGCCGCGCTGCTCCTCGAGGAAGATCGTCTTGAGCTCTTTGTATGCAGCTGCTCGCTACTGACAAGCTTTGCGCCGCTACCATAACCGCAAAGTTAATGCGAAGCTTCGAGGCGACCTTGTTCTTGGTGTTCAATCCGCCAAGAATTCCAACAAGTTGGCCTTGAAGTGGGAAGGCCCTTATCGGGTGAAGCGAGTCACTAGGCGGCGGCTGTCATGCCTTGAGACCGAAGATGGCTTTCGGTGAGCAATTCTGGAACATAGAGCATCTTCGCAAGTTTTATCCATAAAGTAGCGGTTCTTTGGAATCTGTTAAAGGCAACCACCTTTTATACAAGCCTTCTTGCTGTTGCATGTAACCTTTTGTACAAAGCCGAGCGCGAGATCCGTGCATAAATAAAGTTAGTATGCTTTCGGCACATATTGTCAAGTTTCATGCATTTTCTTTTTTGCATGTATTATCGACACTTTGTGCGGCACTACGCCCCGATAGCAATAACGAGCCTTAAGGCTCCATATCTTTATTTTCTCTTCTTTCTTTTGTTCAAAAGAAGGTTCCTTCGCCCACAAGTTCAGGGAGAAAAGGATAAAGGTGTGGACGAGGCGTCGTTCAAAAATACACCTTCTTGGGGCCTTGACTGACGAGAAAAGCTAAGTTGCCAAAGTTTGAGCACAGTCGGTTTTAAATTTTAAGTTATATTCCTTGAGCGACCGTGCCTTGTATGGAAAACACATGTGGCGGAGGAACGGCTCAAATGGCTAAATTGCGCCCTTACTTTGTTTGAGTCCGCTCAACAATGAAAGTGTCTTTGCGATTAGTCCCGACAAGGTTTCTTCTGGGGAAACAACACTTTATGCAACAATCTTGATGTTCCGCACTCGGCGCTTCGCGGCAAGCGTGCTTGCGCCCGCAAGTCCCCTAAAAGCGTGGGGTAAAAACATACAAGGATGGAACGAATAAAGGAAGTAACATAGCGAGATAGTACCGAGAATAAAGTTATATTACAATAAATAACATGGCGCTCTAATAGATTGTTCCTATGACATATCTAGCGGCGGCAAGAAGAAGGAAGGGAGAAAAGGGTGGCCTAATCCCGCTGCGCCATCAACCCTCGACCTCATTCACCTTGTCCACAATGGGTGCGACAATGGCTTTGAGCTCTTCAAGATCGGCACCCATGGCAGCTTCTTGAGGGCGGGTGAGGTCGAGCCGGATTGCGGAAGAGTATCTTCACCAACACCTTCTCCAAGACCTTGGCGCCAGATTCGCGCGACTTGTCACTTGACTTCTTGGGATCCTTTCACGGAGTTCTTTGGAGGCCATCCTACACCCTTGAAGAAAAGAGTAAGCAGCCTTTGGTGGAGGTTTTCGTCGATGGAAGTACCGAAGCCCGCCAAGTCCAGCTCCGCCAACTCTTCGTCAATAGTTGCGGCAATGTTAGCGAGGCCTTCCGTCGAGCTCCACCGTAGCCACGAAGGTGTTTTGAGTCTCGGCGGCCCTCGTCGGCTCCTCGTTGCCCTTGATCTCCTTCTTCAAGTCATCCTCTCGCCTCTTGGCGGCGTCCGATGTCTCCGTCAAGGTGGCCGCTTGACTCTAGATCAGCGCTTGAGTTCTTGGCGGCGGTCAATTCCTTGATCTTCTCGGCGAGTTGAACTTGCAGATCGCCATGGGCAAGTGCATCCTTCTCGCGTTCGCGCTGGAGTGCGGCAAGCTCTTCATTCTTCCCTTTCATGTCCGCCTCCAGCTGCGTCACCTTCACCTCTAACTCCTTCTTGGCGGCCTCAGCAGCCACGGCGGCATCCTTCGCCTCCTTGAGTGCCCCGCCAAGTGATTGCTCCCGGGCCTCGAGCTCCTCTTCGTGGCTGTCCAGATTAACCTTCTTTTGTGTCAGTTCACCTTCCCGCCTGGACAGCTCCTTAGCGGCGAGCCTCTGCTGCTCCTCGGCTTCAGCCTTTTCCAAGATGAACGCCTTCTTCGCCTCATCAAGTTGCGCCCTTTCCTCCGCAATGGATCGGAGGCCTCCTGGTTCTTGGCTCTTGAGCTCCTCCATGCTTCTCTATGTCAACTCCGCCAGCAGCGACAAGCGCTTCCGGGACTCAAGCTTTGCTTGTGGCGTGATAAGTGACACCAACTTCGAACAAGCTGCTCCTCCTCGGACTTCGCCACTGCTGCTGCTGGCGCGTCAACCTTGCCAGCCAGCCGAGTACTTCCCGTCAAATTCCTCTCCTTGACCAGCTTTGAAACTCGGCCTTGAGGAAGCTTGATGTATCGCCCTCGCCCGGCCTTCAAGTATCGCTGGTGGGGCTCCTCGAACCGGCGTTGCATCAGCCGGCGGAGGGTCGCCGGTCGGTCTGGCGCCTGCGCTCCTGCGCCCTCCGGGTTGTCGATCGATCGTCCGGACCCCTCGCCAACTCCTGCACCGGCAGCCTTGGCGGCTTCTTCCGTCGGCGGGTTCATCGGCCGGCCTCTTCCTCGTCGTGGCGTTTTCGATATTGCGCGTCGCCTTCCTTGCGGTGGCCTCGGTCTCCATCGGGTCCGTAAGAGGGATCTGAAGGCGGGAAGAGGAAGAAAAAGTCAAACAAAGATCCAAAAAGAAGATCGAGAAGAAGAACCCAAGGGAAGATTTCCGACAAGGAGGTTACTGTCTTTGGGCTCCATGACCATGGGCTCCTGCCGGAGGATCGCTGGTCCGTCCCTCGCGAGGAAGCGCCCTTGCGGGGACCCGCTCCTTGTCGGAGAATCGCCCCTTGGCGGCGTGGTGAAGCGAGCTGACGCCACAGGCGGTTTACGGTTGCTCACGATGGGCTGTTACGCTCCTACACAAATAAATCAACAATCAAGATGTCGGCAAAGAAAAAGCACCCATGCGCGCCCTGGCGAAGTGAACCAAACACTTACTGCTGGGGCTGTCTTTGAGAGCTCTTTGAGAAAACGAACCGGGTCCGTCAAGGTGGTCTCGGGCGTGTCTTACGCCATCCTGGCGAGATCGTCCTTGATGACAACCACGGGGACCTTGGCCCTCTTCGCGCTCTCGGCGAGTCACTGAAATGGAATAAGGATTGAGAGGAGCGAGATCGAGATGCAAGACAAGAGACAACAAAAGATTGAAGAAATACAAGTACAACAAGGAAAAGTCTTACTCCTCCTCCTCTTCTTCATCCTCGTCGAGACTCAGTAGAGAGAGGTCAAAATCTGGTACCCTTCTGGCGGTGTGGCGGAGGTAGGCTCCTTTGGCGTTCTTGGGAGCTGCGGCTGCGTCAGCGTGGCGGCCAGGAAGATCTGCCTCGATTGCGGTAGCGGCCGAGATGCTCCAGCGGCAGCAGTACTTGCAGCGGTGGGCGTGTCCCCGCAGTCTGCGGTTTGTTGGCCTGCTGCCGCCTGCTATATCTCGATTCGGCGGGCCTTCTTGGTTGAAGTGGGGCTGTCTTTGGGGGCTCCGCTGCGGCAAGCTGCTGCTCGAAGAGCGGCTGGCGCTCGCACCTCGGCCCGGGCTCGCTCGCCGCCCGGAGATCCCCCCTTGCCAACGGCCTCTCCGGCAAGTTCTTCCCGGTCGACAAGGCTTGCCGCCTCGCCCGCCTCCGCCTCCTCCAACGTGAAGCCAAACTCGCCCGCGGTGGCGGCTGCCGCCGCCTCTTCAGCCCTGGTGGCGATGCACCGCATCTCGTCATTGGTGGTGTCGCGGGTGAGGAGCCTCTGCTCGTTAGCATTGACTGCTATCTCCGTCAAGCCATCGAAGAATTGCCGCACGACGTCGTCGGCGGGCTCCATCAAAGTTGGGCTTATCCCGTGCGAGTCGCACTCTGGCATCATTCGCCGGATCGCGATGTGGCGGAGATGTTGCACAATGGGGCGGCGCCTGCGGCAGCTGAACCACTACGGATGGTTGGCGTCATGCTTGAACAGCTCCTTGACATCCGTCAAGCTCCGAAGCTGTGAAGTTGAAGTTGAGGCTGGGCGCAGCCTCATGATATCCGTCGAACGCCAAACAGCGGGCGGGCCTCCCCTCTTGCGGAGGCGCGTCGACAACGAAGGAAATCGCGCCAGCTGCCCTGCTTTGTGAGCCAGCAAGCTGGCCGGAGGATTCGGGTGGTGGCAATCTTCAGCTTGGCGTCGTCCGTGACAGCGCTCGATCGCCGCCACGCACTACCGGTGCAGCGCGAGGTTGGTGAATGGCTGCGGTTGGCGTCAGCGATCCAGCACCACTCCGCCCTCCACTCATCCCACTTCTGCGGGCTCGCGCGCCAGATACACCTCCTTCATGCCGATTAAGTGAGGTCGGCGATTCCACCAGCCAATGGCTCTCCTTTCTTGGCTCGGGGGTGAAATAGTGGCAAAAAGAGCAACATTTGGGTGGATGCCAGCGAAGTTCTCGCGAGGTGTCGAAACCGCCATTGTCGAGCGGCGTTGGGGGTGAAATCAAGGAGATGAAACCCGTAGGTATTCATGATGTCGCAGAGGAAATTAGAAAAAGGTGGGCGAGCCGCAATAGAAAGAACCGGAAAGAAATAGTACCCTTTTGGGCACGCTTGAAGTGGAAGCTTGGCGGAGAGCACCAGCGTCTTGTGAATGCGCCAGCGTCTGCGTCGACGAGAAGAGTAAAATTCCTCCATGGCGCCTCCGGGGTGAGCTCGAGAGGCACTCGCTCCTTGCGCGGCGCCTCAAGCCGCAATTCCTCGGCCGACTTTGTGCTCGACTTTGAGCTCTTGCGGTCTTGAACCATGGCGGAGGCGGGGGCCTTGAAGGTGTTGAGGCGGCGGCGGCGGCCAGGGCAGGGCGCTACTCTCTTCGGCTTGGGAAGCGGAGGGAGGCGGCGGAGCTTCGGAGGAAGATCTGCAAGTGGCAAAGGTGGGGCGGCTCTGTTCCTCTGCTTATAAATAGGGGAGGCGAGCGTTACGCTTTTCCTGATTAAAAATTGCCTGATCTCTCCACGGCCTTGCGCGATTGGCGCGTCTTGTTCTGGGAGGCCAGGTGAATCTGGTCGGTTTAGTGTGGACCCGGCGCGTGTGCCCGTGCCTGTTTTGGGCTGGCATGGCGCTTCGATGCAGTGTATGGCCCGGGCAGGGGCTCTGTCGGTGTACTAAAGTAGGGGTATCTTAGTATCCCAAACTTGTGCAGGCGATCGTGGCGCCCAGCGGCGAGGCTTGCTTGAGGCGCCGCCAAGATCGCCGCTACTCCTATTACGCCATTCAAGAACAAAGTGTTTAGCTGTGAAGACAAGACCGGCAAGAGGAGCTTGCGGGAAGAAACCTAGACCCGGCGGCGGCAAGCTTGCGGGTGCGACAAACGGCGACATGACAAAGGCGCTTACTTGCGGCGAAGCCACCACTCTGCGCCCATGCTCCGGCACACCGGCGGCGATGTGGCAGCGGGATCGCTCTGGTGCGTGGCGGGTAGTTGTGCAACCAAGCGGTGCGAGGTGGCAAGTGAAGATGACTAGAAGGCCATCATGGCGATCGGTGGCGCTCTAATGGTCGCTTCTGCCTTTGTTTGAAGCGGGGGACGGGCATTAAATGCCCTTGTCCCTGCCGTCGAGTTAGGTAGGGAGCCTTTGTAAGTAGCGGTTGTACCAACCCTGTTTTACTTTTTACCACTCTCTCTCTGCCACACTGTCGTGACCCTTTAGACTATAAAAGGAGGCCCATGCGCGCGTGAAGGGGTTCGACTCATTGAAACTTACAACACACCTCGCTCTTGAGCAAGAACAAAATAGAAACACAAAGCGGTGATTAGGAGTTTTATCTCTCGGGAGAGCTCCGAAGCTGGGTAAAATCCCTCGCGTGCTTCGCCTCGATCTGCTCTTCGTGCGCCCTCCGCTCCCTTGCCGGACCAAAAAGGGGCCCTGCCCCATAGGTGCTCGTTTCCCACGACACTATTGAATCATCTTCCCACAGCCGGCCACCGCACATATCAAGGCGATATCCTCGGCACGTCTTGTCGAAGCAGAGATCATGTCCCCTATCACGGGATTCTCATCAATATGGGTATAGGTAACCCAACCGCGCCATCAATCATGGCACTTGGGAAATAAGCGGCTTTCAACGGGGAAGTGGGGAGGCGCATCGTTTTCGTTGCCTCTATAAAGGGATAAGAATTCCTCCTTTTTACCCACGCCTTCTTCCTCCTCTGTTTATCCATTCTCACACCCTCGAGCTCCAGCACCCTGGTTCACACCTTCTCCACACAGTCAAACATGTCTGGAGCAGGAGGCAAGTGGGTAGCCTCCACCGTTGTAAGTGCATCTAGTGCCACCCCTAGTTGGTTTTGGAGTATTGACGACAAAGTTGGTTGAGGACTAATGCGTTTGTGAGAATGCGGGATAACTTGGTGAGTGTCCCTCATTGATTCGGTTTACCTACGGAGATGACCCTAAAAATGTATGAAGACATTGAAGACAATGGTGGCAGAGAAGATATTCATATTGAAGACTATGACATGAGAAGACATTGCGTGAAGACTATGAAGCCTTGAAGACGTGTGGTTTAGTTGTTTCATTTTCTTCTTTGTTGAGTCATAGGAACCACCGTCTTTGTTAAGTGGGGTCCAAGTGAACTAAGTCGAGTGGTGAAGTGATGCTCAACCCAAATCCTATGTCTTGGCGAAGACAATGAAAGCAAATCTTATCCGAGGCGGATGAGTCGACTTTGCTTGTAGCCCAAGTAAAGTTGCGGCGTGTGTTTGAAATCATTGTTGGAACACGTGTCGGTTCCTTAGTGACCAGGGTCATTTTGGACAAATCAGGTCGGGTTGCCTAGTGGCTATAAATATCCCACCCCTACATAATAAATTGGTGGCTGCTCGAGTTTGTACCACGGCTTTTGTCGTTTGAGAGCAACCCACCTCGAAGCATTTGAGAGAGAAATCCTTGCGAGGACAAAGCCCAAACACCCGAGCCAAGAGTGTTAGGCATCACTTGAAGTCTTTACATGCATGTGACTGAAGACTTATTACACTTGAGGGCTGTGAATCCTCCGGCCGGTTAGGCGTCGCGTTCTGAGCATCCAAGAGTCATTGTGGATTGCGGTGAGCAGAAGTGCTGTGAAGGTTTGGAAGTCTCCCTTGAAGACTTACGAGTGATTAGGCGAGGCTGGGTGTCCTTAGCTCAAGGGAATAAGGTGAAGACACGGTCTTGAGTTAAATCTCAGCCTCCTAACAGGCGTCTGGTTGTCACAGCAAGCTGGAACTGGTCCAACAAATCTGTGTCTTCAACAAGCAAGCTGGTTCTATCCTTCCAACCTTACTTAAGTTTGTCTTCGTGAAGTCATTGCCTATCTGTTTATCTGTTTGACTTCATTGCTTGACTACTATTGTTGATTGGCTTCACACTATCTTCCATCTTGATCCTTACTACCTAACTGCTATTAGTCATGTACTTTCACATCATTATATACTTGACTATGGCTTGTTTAGGGTAGTTTATCTTCGCTGCATATCGATTAGGTTGTTTACATTGTTTGTCTTGGAACTTCCAAGTTTGAAGACTTTCATAAAATCGCCTATTCACCCCCCTCTAGTCGATACTAGCACTTTCAATTGGTATCGAGCAAGGTACTCCCTTGTTACGTGTGATTCAGTTTAACCACAGGTTTCAGCTATATCATTGCGAGGATAATCAAGGTCTCATTGCTTGCCCGTGTTCGATGGGCGATATCCCTCTTGGAAGAATAAGATCGCATGCATCTTGAAGCCGATG
The DNA here is from genome assembly GCA_021437245.1 of Aegilops speltoides. Taxonomy (NCBI): domain Eukaryota; kingdom Viridiplantae; phylum Streptophyta; class Magnoliopsida; order Poales; family Poaceae; genus Aegilops; species Aegilops speltoides. The sequence continues at coordinate 409,742,359 of CM038145.1, read as the reverse complement.
ATGTCGACCTCACGGTATGTCGTCAAGAATGGCGTTCCCAAAACTGTTGAAGGTGTCACCCTCGCGATGTCAAAGTTCATTCAACTAGACTCTCTTGCAAAGAACATCATCTGTGGTCATCGACCAAAGGACGGTATGGCGTGTGAGTGCTCTGAAGCGTCGTCGGCTAGTGCAGGACTAGCTATCCAAGGTCGGCGAAGGCGTCTCAACCCGGAGAAATCAAAGAATCGGTGTTCTTGCAACCTCTTCAACCGCTTCAATTGAAGCGACAATGAGAATGTCCGACTTACGTTTGATCGCCTCCGATATCACAAATGAACTTCAAGCTCTTGGCATGGCCGAGATTACCAAGCATGAAATTCTCAAGACCTGCTGAGATCCTTGACAGCTCCTTTGACACCCTTGCCCTCATGATACAAGAACATCCGCCTTCAAGACACTCGATCCGTCGATATACTTGAGAGGCTCAACACACATGAGTTCTAGCTATACGAGAAAAGAGATATCTATGGTCAAGCTATGGCGAACTTCGTGCTTTGAAGGCAAAAGTTGTTTCCCCATCGAAGAAGAATCGTTGTAGTTACGAAGATCACGAAGACATTGGAAGGGAACTTGCTATGCTTGTGAAGAAGTTCGAGAAATTCACAAAGAAGAAAGGCTTGAGAAAATCTTGAGGATCTAGCTCAAGGAATGATGAAGCTTCCACTCATGATCACAAGAAGAGAACACGCCACAAGTGCAAGAAACCTGGTCACTACATGTCGAGTGTCCACGGTGGGACAATGAGAAGAAGAAGAAAAGCAAGGAATATGATTCGATGACAAGAAGAAGAAGGAATCCTCAAAGTCTTCTAAGTCTTCTTCAAGTCTTCATCATACAAGAAGAGCTCATCGGCAAGGCTCGTGCTCTTGTTGGCAGCGAAATGGATTCGGAGGAGATGCGCTTCCGAGGAGGCGGAGGTGGAGTCTGGAGAGGAGTCGACCTGGCGTTGCAAGTATGGCTCTAGCCACGAGCCTATGTCGCCAAGTCCATCTTCAACACTTGAAGACAATGACTTCCACACCTGTGGCTGAAGCTAATGGCGAAGGCGATCCTACTCCCACCCTCTTGCTTCATGGCGCGTGGTGCCAAGGTAAAATCACGCGATGCTTGCTTTCAAACTTCAAGTGAAGATGACTCGATTGTGAATCAAACCCAGCTACAAAACACTTGCTAAAATTGCAATTGAACAACAAAAGGCTATGGAACATACTCAAAAACTGTTAGACAAAAGCGATGACTGTTGATGCTGAAATGACCGTTCACAGTCCTTAGTTGATGACATAAAAAGTCTTCATGCTAAGTACCAAGAACTTGAAGGTTGTCATGAATCACTCTCAACTACTTATGAAAGGCTCTCCTATGATTATCTTCAAAGAAACAAGAGCTTGAGAAATTGAGGCGGCTCATGAAGATCTTCAAAAGTGAATGAGTCACAACGGCATGTGGATCGATTCCTTTCGGGATGGATTTGAACCACAATGTCTAAAATGCATTGGCGTGATAATGCTACATCTGTTCTTTGAATGTTCCACTTCTTTGCTCTTGTTTCATTGTCTTCACCCTCTTGATGTGGTTACTAACCCCTCTGCGGAGGATTCCACTTCTTATTCTTGATGAAAATGCTATGTTGAAGACATTGCTTGAAGCGAGGATGTACAAAAGTTTGAAGGACATCGAGACTCTACAGGATGTCCTCAAGCGGTCTGAACGAAACCCTAGGAAAGAGGGTGTTGGGTTGAAAGGAAAATGAATGTCGATGGCTCGTCTTTGGAAGCTTTGGCGGTACCCCAAAACCACATGGGTTCTTTGCAAAGGCCCGAGGAGTCTGGACTAGAGGGTGTCAGGGCAGCGGACTATCAATATCCATGGGACTCCCGGACTACGAAGATAGAAGATTGAAGACTCCGGCTCGTGTCAGGAAGGTACTTTCCTTGGCGTGGAAGGCAAGCAGCAATCTGGATATGTAGATCTCCTACTATTATGGCCCGACTCTGTGTAACCCTAGCCTCTCGGTGTCTATATAAGCGGAGGGCCTTAATCCGGAGGACAAAGATACATCTCAACAATCATACCATAGGCTAGCTTCTAGGGTTTAGCCTCCTTGATCTCGTGGTAGATCTACTCTTGTACTACCCATATCATCAATATTAATCAAGCGGGGCGTAGGGTTTTACCTCCATCGAGAGGGCCCGAACACAGGTAAAAACATTGTGTCCCTCGTCTCTTGTTACCATCTGCCTAGGCGCACAGTTCGGGACCCCCTACCCGAGATCCGTCGGTTTGACACCGACATTGGTGCTTTCATTGAGAGTTCCTGCGTGCGTAAATGCGATAGGCTCGATGGCATCTTCAACCATCAACGCTGTCGGTGAGACTTTTCTCCCGGACGGATCTTAAATATTCAGCGGCTTTGCTGCGGGCAATTCTCTTGGCCATCTGGAAGCAGAAAGCTTCGCCCTGGCCGTCAGGTCAGATTGGAAGCTTAAACTTCACGGTCGATGACCGCGGAGACTTGATCTTGACGGACTCGAGCCACAGCCAAGCGCGCCGCCTTTGTGGCGATGGGCACGATCTAGCTCTACCGCCCGGACAGCGCTTTGGTGGCACTTTTCGGATCGCTTGGCCACTAGCGGGCCGATTGCCCATGCTCGAGGCGGTGGATGAAGCGCCGCCGGGGCTTCAACATCCCGGCGATGGGCGAATACCAATCTTGTCCCTGCGAAACTTCGTGATCCGGCGTCGGACTCCTCGTCGGACTCAAGCCTCCGCGCCCCCGATTAATCCGGATTGGCGCCGGTTATGGAATTCACCGCCGCGGACATCTTCGGCACTTCGCCTTTTGGCGATATCCTGAATTCACTGAAGCATCTCGCTATCGGAGAATCTGGCGGATCATGGCGGGGCGGTTGGAGATTCGGACGATGGAGAATTGAGCCCACCCACCACCCACTTTGTAGCCCTTTGTCGAGGATCTAACCGACATGCTAGACTACGACTCCGGCGACATCGGCGCTATGGGCGGCGATGGGAGGCGAACAAACCGGCGCCTCTGAGAACGCTTTGAAAGGCCACCTCGTCATATAGCGTATACATGGTGGATATCCCAAAAGAAGGGATGGCGAAAAATCAGCGGGGCAGATTCTCTAAAAAGCAGCCCAAACGCCCGGCGTCGATGGCGCCGCTCAAAATCCCGCCACAGCAAGAATATAGATTCCGGCACGAAATAACAATACCCGGATAGTGCGAAGACAACCCCCTCAGCCAAGACTCGGTAGCGGGAGGATCACGAAGCAAGCCCTCACGAAAGGGTGGCGGAGCGAAAAGGTTGAGGATCATAACTATATACCTCCCTCCCAAGGCGAAGCAAGCCTCAATGACGACGAACTCGTCGCGCTCGAGACCCGTCGAACAAGAGCTTTTTTAAGCGCGGGCTCATCGCCACAGACAAGAAGCTGAAGAAGGAAGCGGAAGCTCAAAACAGCGGAAGACACGCTCCGAATAAGATGGAGCAAAGTACTCAAAACCATGAGATAAATCCGTGATAGCCACCAATCGAAGAGCTACCGAGCGTAAGCTGCTTCGAGAATTCGACGAGGAGGCCATAGAGCCCCCAATCCAATGGCCCCAGTCCATCTGGACCCAAAAAGAAAGCCCCAAGAAGCAAAGCAACATATCAAGTGTCCAAGCGATAGCGGCACATACAAATCTGAGTAGGCCGCACACCCACTATGTTTCACCGATGAGGTCTTTGGAACATGAATTCCTAGCGAGGTTTAAACCCATAAACATAGAGGCCTACGATGGAACAATGAGACCACAGTGCGGATAGAAGATTATATCTGCATATACATATGGCGGAGGAGCGATCTCACGCCATAAAATATCTACCCTCAAGCTCAAAGGGCCAGCCCGTCATTGGCTCAAAAGCCTCCCGAGAAAACTTGTTGGAAGTTGGGAAGAGCTCGAGGGCGTTTAGAGCAAATTTTCAAGGGACCTATGTCCGTCCTCCGGATCTGAGATGATTTAAGTCATATAACTCAACAACCCGGAGAGTCGGTATTGGAAGTGCAGAACAGATTTCTTACCAAAAAGAACCAAATAGTCATTGTCCGGACGGCTGAAGCCTTAGCAGCTTTCAAGCACAATGTTCGAGACGAATGGCTTGCGGACACCTCGGTCGAGAAAGCGAGGGACAATGACCGCATTAACAAGCCTCATGACCCGCTTACGTGCGGGAGAGGATAGCTAGCTAGCAAGAAGCACTAGCGACCCAAGCACATCGAGATAAGAGATGGAAGCGGAAAATCACGGTAGCGAGAAAGGGCAGCGCCCGGAATAAAGAGAAAAGCCAAAAACACGGCGGTTAATGCGGATTCAAAAGCTCATGGCCCAATCATAAAACTCAGCCCCTCAAGGATGGCAGTGTGAACTGTCTAACCTACATAAAATTACGGGTCGGATATGTCAAATCCACAGTACCCCGGAAGGCCCATAAATCACACCCACGAGGATTGTTGGGTTTTCAAACAGTCCGGCGATTAAGCGCCCGAACACAAAGGGGCTCGGCGCGTCAAGCAAAGAAGATAAACCCGCTTGACGAGGCACGGAAAACAAAGACTTTCCCACAAGGGGTCAAAGCGATAAACTCACTTCATGTGAGGACACGGAAAAACAGTCGCGGCACTTTCTAAAAAAGCCATGCGGTCCAACCAATGAACCGTAGAGATTGGATATCAAAACCAATCACTTTCGACCACTGGACTACTCGAAGCGTTAAACGCGGGGCGGACTCCCGATATTGAATCCGATAATAAGCGGATTACAATTCACAAAGCGTCCTAATGGGCGGAGGCGATGACTTAAACTGCTATATTCAAACACAATCCGTCGGATGAGGATAGACCCCACCAAAATTGACACGGCCGCACTTCCTTCAAAGGGTAGCGCCATGCCCTTACACCAAGTGCAGGCTCGATATTACTAGAAGTCGTGTTGGATCGCGAACAACTCTCGGCGAAAAAATAATTTTCATATCGTCCCATTTGAAAGTGAATATCAAGCTTTGTTGGGACGAAAGGCTTTATCCGCTTCAGCGCCATACCGCATTCACGCGTCTCTTACATAAGATGCCGGTCCACATGGCGCCATTTCGGTCACGAGGTCACTTAAAGACCCGGACTCGGATAGACAAATCCGGAATCGGCGGGCTAGGGCTCCCTAGCCGCATACCCTTTTCAGGGGCTTGCAGCGCTGTTGACCAGCGGTTTCATATAAACCTTGCTTTAATTATTTATATTTCTTCTTTTGCATATTTTTCGCACGAACTGTTTCTAAAACTAAGCGTTCCTCTTTTTCTGAGATGAACAACGTGCGTACCCGTCGAGGATAACGGCATAGCGGAACCTGGTATGGGCGTGCGGTAAGGACCCGTTGCAAGGATTCTTTTTGATTAAGACCTGCGTAGACCTTTTTATTCTGTCTCTTGTTGTTACTCTCCTTGGCTCCTTCCTACAGCCAAAGCGGAACTGGCCTTTGGCATCGGCGCGTCGAAGACCATGCCGTGCACGGACACTGGGGCTTAGGGCATAATTCGCCCATTATTATAAAGTCCGAACACCTTGGGAGTGTTGGCGTCTCGAGTTAGGCATTATATGCATCAGCTCGAATCATGTCTTTGGTCAAATGTTGGGTTTGCCCGGCTCACGTGTTTTGCTGCCTTCGTTCCGTATCATCGGCTAGCGGCACCGGAAAACTCTGCGATTGTGCCCAGTTAATTTGGCGAGCACCTCGATGAAAGCCAAACCGACATCATGATCAGCGAGAGTCGGTCGACCACTTGATTGACTATCGGAATGTTTAGAATTCCGCTTTGACGAAGGACCGTTTCGGTCGAGCACATCGCACCGAATCCGGAGATGTGCGGTGTCATCGAGGCTATATCGTAGCCCCACCCTCGAGCTCCATTGGCTAAGTGAAAGAGATAAAGCATTATAGTCCGGATTGCCTCGTTAAGCTATGCTACCACCTCCTTATAACAGGACCGAGGCGTCCGGATTAAGTGTGGCAGCTATTTTGCGAACACCCGGCACCTTGTGCGAGGGGCTGAAAGCCGGCGCATCTTCGGGTTATACACAAGTATACTTAAGCGGCCGCCGGGAGAAGTTTTACTACTTGGAAGCACAATTATAAAAAGCATTCATACTATAACCATTGATCTACAAGTTAATGCGTTCAATTGAGCGTTACATTTTTGAGCTGCGACTCTATTACGAGTGCCACGCATAACTTCCCGAAATAATGCTCGGCAAGGCGGTCTCCATCTAACCACTGGCGGCAGCAGCGGTGGCGTCCATCTCCGGACACTGCGCCTTCACACGGGCGAGCCATCCGCGCGCCCTCGATGCGGGCCGGCCGCTTCATCTCCTTGATATGCGGCACCGCCCCAAGGAATTGCTGCGATAGGCGAAGTAGCTCGTCGCCTTGGACCTCTCGGCGGACATGGGCCACGATGTCGATCATAGCCGGTCCGGACGGTCTACTTAGTTCGGCCCACTCGGCGACTTGTCCGTCGGCGGAAGAAGGCGTCCGGTGTGGAATTGAGACCAATATAACTCTTAGTCTCGTGATCCCCGGCTCGGAAGTGCTGCGGCATCGGCCCTTTTCGCAGCCAAGTCCATATCGGATCCTCCGAACTCCACGGCCGCTCAAATTGGCGTATTTGGCATCCATGAACGGAGCGCGATCGAAAAGGCTTGTCGACCGCGATTTCTCGGCTTGCGCAGCTCCTCCTTCATAGCCCGCATTGCGGGCGGGCATCCTTAACCGGCGGTGGCCTTCTTCAGTCTTCCCGCTCCGATAAGCGCTCCTTTTCAAGAGCCTCATTGCGGTCGTTAGCATCCTTTAATTTCTTGGCCAATTCGGCCACCTCCGCCTCGCTTAGGCGGTCGCAGCCTTTTCGACCTTCAACTCTTGGCCGCCCTCGCGGCAACCGTCGTCACTCGCCGGGCTTGCTCTTTAGCTAGAGCAAATTCGCCGAAGGCTCTCCACAAACAGCGACCTTTATGCGTATAAATAGCATGTAACTTATCGGAGGCGGGCTTTGACCCACTCAATAAAGCGGCCGCGAGAATTTATTTACCTTGCGACTCGTCAAGTATTTGGTTGACAAGTGCGATGTCGGCATCGCCACGTCAAGTTGTCGACTTAATTGGCAAACTCATTAGTCGGCTGGCCCCGGACTATCCGCCACCATGTCGAGCGGCGGTATTCATTACGAGATGTTGAGATTTTGATCCTCGGCGCGCTGTCGTTTTCGACAACCTACCGAGTCTCGGGGCTACTATCTATCTGGCGCATTTTCTATATGCAAAACTGTTAAAAAACAAAGGGTGCGTCATTTTCGCATACCTCAAATCCCATGACAAGCTCATGGCGGCATTCACATAATCCGCTTTCGGCGAACGAAATCCTTCAATCACCATACGCATTAATGCGGTGATCTTGAAATGGACTCCCTCTCAAGCAGACTCTTGATTCTCCCGGCGGACTCTGGTGGGTGCCGAACTCTGGCCCCTCCGGACTCGGGGGCGCCCTCCGTGGCGACACTTGGGCTCGCTTTGCCTCATCTGGCGGGCTGCTGAGACGGGGCGTGTCGCTCTCCATCATCTCCGGAAGAAGGTCCCCGAGGATGAACTCATACGAGGCGGCTGCAGATCCGAGATGCGATATAAATATTTGGTTACCTCTGAGCGTAAATGAAGGTACTTTATTAATTAACTTCCTCTTTTATACTTACGGCTCGTTGGAGAGCTGGTCCTTGATGATGATTGCGCGTCCGGATTCTCTCCGGACGCCGGACCAGTGGGGATTTCTTCCACGCTTAGGGGCTTTGACCTCCGGATCTTGGGCGGTCCTCTTTCCCTTTGAAGGAGGGTTCTTGGTTCCCTCCTCTTGATGCGCCTTCGGGCAAAGTATTAGCTCCTTTATTTCCCCGTCGCCCCCCTCTGTGGGCGCAACCTCCAACATTTCGACCAGCCACGGGCTCCAATGCGGTCTCGGAGGGAGGGCGGACACCTTATCAGCCTTGATCGCGCCACCCATTCCTGTAAAGAATAAAGGGTCAGGAGACAAACTTTTGAAAGGCATACAAATAGGATGTCCGGACTCTGAGCTATTTACCTGAGTGTCCAGGCGATCGCGGCTTAGGCCTGCGTCCTCGGCCAAATCCGGCCACGCCACCTGCGGTCCGAAGAACAGCTTGTACATCTCCGTGGGTGGCGCACCCATAAAATGTTGGAGAATCTGAGGTCCCTCCGGTTGTACTCCCATAGGCGGAGGAGGGCGTTTGCGAGGCGGGAGGTGCACGATTAGCATAACACTGCATCACCTTGATCGGATCGATCTCCCTCGTTTGGAGGTCCGCATCCGGCCCTGCGGTGAAGGCACGTCCTCGGGCGGCCCCAGTTGAGCCCTTGGTTGACCCACGACATCGATTGCCGTGGAGGTCCGAGGCGGAATGAGTGGCGGCTTTTGCTTGCGCCTTGGAGCGATGATGTAAAACCCTCCTGCTGCCACAATCCAGTTCCTCTTGGAAGGAACCTTGAGCCACGGGGCATCGGCCTTCTTGCTTATAGTGCGCCCGCGCACTCAACAGCGCCCCCAATCATCTTGGCTCCACTTTGAAGGTCTTGACCATAGGCGAAGTGGGGATGTGTGAAGAAAGGCTTCGGAACAATGATGAATCACGGAGATTTGGAGGATGGACTCGGAGCCAAGTCGTGAAATCCAGCCCGTAGTAGAGCGAGAGCCCTCTCACGAAGGGATCCGTCTGGAAGCCTAATCCCCGCGGAGGTGAGATCTGGCAGCGTATTCGCCGAGCTCGAGGCTGGCACGGCCTGCCCAGGGCAGGTAACTGTCTGAAACCGTGGGCCGTGTGCTTGGCCTCCGCAACTTCAATATGTCCTCCTCCGCCATCCACGGCCACAGAGGTGGGCGGACATCGTTGAGGATCCGGCGCTTGAATCAAGCTCGGGTGTTGGGATGGGGCGAAGGAAAGATTCGATGCAAGATTAAAGAACCAGGGCAGGCCTTGGTCCCTTATAAAGGGAAGAAATACCAAGGTCGTCTCGTTATCGTTTGAGATTCCCTTGATAGAGGAGGTGTGGCGGCAGGAGCGGGTGGGTTACCCGCGCGTATTGATGAGGATCCGGAATAAGGGAACACGATCTCTGCCTCGACAAGACGTGCCAAGGAAACCGCTTCGCTAAACGTGCTGAGGTGGAATAGTAAAAAAATGAGGGCTTGGCTGCGGTGTGATGTCACGCCGCATAATACGTTAGCAGATTGAGCTAAGTGTATATTTTATTCTCTCTACGTTGGAATGTGGAATTTATTTTGCAGAGTCGGACACTAACCTGGTGTTCATTATCTTCTCCGAATTATTCAAGGGAGGAACCCGCCTTGCAATGCCGAACATTATGCACGCCCGACTTATCGTCATTGAAGGCTGGTTCGAGACTCTTGAGGAGTCTGGACTAGGGGTGTCGGACAGCGGACTATCAATATCCGCCGGACTCCCGGACTACGAAGATAGAAGATTGAAGACTCGGCTAGTGTCAGGAAGGTACTTTCCTTGGCGTGGAAGGCAAGCTTGGCAATACGGATATGTAGATCTCCTACTATTGTAACCGACTCTGTGTAACCCTAGCCTCTCGGTGTCTATATAAACCGGAGGGCCTTAATCCGTAGGACAAAGATACATCTCAACAATCATACCATAGGCTAGCTTCTAGGGTTTAGCCTCCTTGATCTCGTGGTAGATCTACTCTTGTACTACCCATATCATCAATATTAATCAAGCAGGACGTAGGGTTTTACCTCCATCGAGAGGGCCCGAACCTGGGTAAAAACATTGTGTCCCTCGTCTCTTGTTACCATCCGCCTAGACGCACAGTTCGGGACCCCCTACCCGAGATCCGCCGGTTTTGACACTGACAGGAACCTTCAGCAGATCCATCTACCTTATCTGGCTTTACCTGTGCTAATCCTATTATCATTGATGAATCCTTTGATGCAAACTATAAACTGTTCAAAAATCAGAATGGTGAAGTGTTTGCGGTACATTGGTACTAAGCTGCAGGAATGGACCACCTATGAAGAAGATCTGGGTACCTAAGCGGTACATTGAGAATCTTCTGTGAATGTCGTCATGACACCACCAAGGAAGAAGACAAACCCAGGACCTATAGCTTCATATGGCCCAAAGGCTTCATCTGAATCTGAGGACTCATGAGTCACCCTAACGCCAATGTTTTGCAGGAAATCATGCTCGGACTTATGAATATGGCGTGTATCTTGAACCGCTATGTTCATAGGACTAAGAACTTTTCTCGCTTATTCATATGAGTATCATTCATCTCTGCAAGGCTATTTGCTAGGGCTTCAAAGCCAAAATTCTCAGATGCTGCACTTAGACTCATTGCTTCTAAGCCCCACTAAAGATGTGGGTGGCAAAGAAGAACTAACTCTCTTTGCGTAAAACGGTCTCCGGACAAGCAATCAATGGCGTCGATACTATTGTTGGGGACCTAAAACTCATTTAGGACGCACAATAAAATGTCATTCAATATACTTCATCTGAATCTCTTATCAGTCATACTATGTCCTAACCTTGATATAAGATGTGACTGTCCCTATATGTGTCAAATGCTTATGCTTCACAACACTCTTGTGAAGCCTATCCTCCTAAACTGCCTTTGTAGGGTACATCACTAAAAGCTTCAGAATGGATTATGGACAGTGGATGCACAAATCATATGACTAGTGATTGAAGTCTTCTCATGGACTCAACCTTACGTCCATCCGAGCAAGAGTCACATCACATTTCTTGACCTTTGGTAAAAGCATGGTATTGGGTCTAGGTAGAGTTGCAATCTCAAAGGATCAACACATGGATAAAGTGATGCTTGTTGAATCCCTTGGTTTCAACAATGTCATCTCAATGCTTTGTGACTTGAACATGATTGTGATATTTGGCAAATATCGTTGCCTTGTACTAATGGAATCGACAAATCTCTAGTCTTTGAAGGGTATCAAAAGATGATCTATACATGGTAGATTTCTCGGCATGTCCACGACTTGCCGTATGTCTTCTCACAAAAGCGTCAGAATGCTGGCTCTAGCATCGAAGGCTAGGACATGCTGGCATGAGGAACTTACACTCACTCGTCAAGAAGAAGCATGTCATTGGCATCGAGGATGTCAAGTTCAAGAAGGATCATCTGTGTGGTGCCTGTGAAGTTGGAAAGATGACAAGGAAAAGCACCCTCGAAGACAATCATGACAACATCTCAACCCTTGAGCTGTTACACATGGACTTGTTGGACCTACTCACTACTCCACCCTCACGACAACTGCTGTCTCTATAAGCCGTCATTGTTGATGACTACTCAAGATAGACATGGGTTCATATAATTCTTTATAAGGCTGAAGTGCAAGATGTCTTGGTAGCTTTGCAAATTGAGCAATGAACAATTATGGTGTGAAGATCAAGAACATCGAAGTGACAATGGCAATGAATTCAAGAACTTGGACTTGATCAGATCTGGATACAATGGGAATCACTCATGAGTTCTCTGCTCCATACACACCTCAGCAAAACGGCATTGTTGAACGCAAAAATAGAACCCTCATCGAGATGGCTCGAACTATGCTAGATGAGTACAAGACACCAAGAAAGTTCTGGCCTGAAGCCATTGATACAGCATGTCACATCATCAATCGTGTGTACATTCATAAGCTTCTAAACAAAACATCATATGAGCTACTTACTGGCAAGAAGCCGAACGTCGATTACTTGAGTATTTGGAGCAAGATGCTGGATAAAGGATCCCCATCACAAGTCAAAATTTGCACCTAAGGCTCACGAAGGCTTCATGCTTGGCTATGGAAAGGATTCACACTCCTACAGAGTCTTCAACCTGTATCTCTACAAGATTGTTGAAACTGTGGATGTGAAATTTGATGAAACCAATGGTTCACAGAGAGAGATTCTGCCAAGTACACTTGACGAAGCACCTTCAAACGTGTCTATCAAGCTGATGGGAACTGGTGAAATCATGCCCTCTGAAGCACAGCCTGAAGAGGAACTTATCATCTCTGCACCAAATCAACCTGAAGACAATGCTCAGTCCGAAGACAATCCTCCCAATGATGACAATGACCAGCCAAAGCAAAATCTTCGTCCTGTTCATCCTCGTGTTGCAAATGAAGTTCAAATAGAGAAGATAATTGACAGCATCAATGCACCTGGTCCGCTCACTCGATCAAGAGAAACACAGCTAGCAAACTTCTGTGGGCACTTTTCATTTGTGTCAATATCAGAACCCAAGAAAGTTGCTGAAGCTTTTATGGAACCTGAATGGATTCAAGCCATGCAAGAAGAACTTCAACAGCTCAAACTGAATAATGTCTGGGAACTTGTCAAGCGACCTAATCCTCGCAAGCATAACATTATTGGAACAAAATGGATATATCGAAACAAGCAAGATGAGCATGGTCAAGTCGCCGTAAACAAAGCACGCCCTTGTGGCTCAAGGATACACTCAAGTTGAAGGAATTGACTTGATGAAACATTTGCTCCTGTTGCTAGGCTTGAAGCTATTCAGATCTTCGCTAGCCTATGCTAATCATCACAATATCTTGCTATATCAAATGGATGTAAAGAGTGCATTTCTCAATGGCAAGATTGAAGAAGAAGTGTATGTCGCACAACCACCTGGCTTTGAAGATCCAAAACATCCTGATATGGTGTACAAGCTCAACAAGGCACTGTATGGACTCAAACAAGCCCCTCATGCCTGATATGATACAATCAAAGACTTCCTGAAGAGCAAAGGTTTCAAACCCAGATCCCTCAATCCCACTCTCTTCACGAAGACATATGATGGTGAACTTTTTGTGTGCCAAATATATGTGGATGACATAATCTTCGGATGCACCAACCAGAAGTATAGTGATGAGTTTGGGTACATGATGCAAGAGCAATATCAAATGTCCATGATGGGTGAGCTAAAGTTCTTCCTTGGTCTTAAAATTCATCAGCAGAGGAATGGCATCTTCATATCTCAAGAGAAATACCTCAAAGATTGTCTGAAGAAGTTTGGAATGGAAGACTGCAAAGGCTACACGACGCCAATGCCAGCCAAACACCATCTTGGTCCCGACGACAATGGTAAAGAGTTCGATCAAAAGGTATATCGCTCCATGATTGGTTCTTTGCTTTATTTATGTGCATCTAGGCCAGATATTATGCTTAGTGTTTGCATGTGTGCTTGATTCCAAGCGGCACCAAAGGAATCGCATCACTTAGCTGTGAAGCGAATTCTTCGATATTTGGCTTACACCCCAACACTCGGATTATGGTATCCCAAGGGCTCAAAATTTGATTTGGTTGGATTCTCGGATCTGATTATCTTTGGTGACAAGGTGGATCGCAAGTCTACATCCGCACATGTCATTTTCTTGGTCGATCACTTGTCATTGGTCTTCAAAGAAGCGTAACTGTATCACTCTCAAGCTGCTGAATCTGAATACATTCTTCTTTGGATCTGTTGTGCTCGACTTCTATGGACGAAGCAAACTCTCAAGGATTATGGAATCAACTTGAATCAAGTACCTCTCTTCTGCGACAACGAGAGTGCCATCAAAATAGCCAACAATCCAGTCCAACACTCCAAGACAAAGCACATTGAAATATGTCATCACTTTCTCAGAGATCATGTTATGAAGAAAGATATCGATATCATTGACGTCAACACTGAAGAGCAACTGGCAGATATCTTCACAAAGCCCTTGGATGAGAAAAGGTTTTGCAAGTTACGGTGTGAGCTAAATATCTTGGAATCCTGTAATGTCCTGTGATCAGGCACACATCCTAACACTTATGCATGTTGATGACTTAGATGTGCAACACACAAAGTAATGTATATCTTCAATCAATGAAGATTTATACTCTGAGTGTGAACATATTAACATGGAATTTGACTCCGGAGCGCCACGATAATTGTGCGCCGTGTCTGGGTCTAATACTTCCTATACAGTGGGTAACGCCACCACCAACTCTTGTTTGAAGTATTTCACTCAAGGCGTTATATTGCAATGACTTTGCATTTGGTTTGTCTTCAGTTTCAATTTGTCTTCATGACTTTCTGCACTATGATGATTTGATTGCTTTCTGATATATATATATACTAGTGTTCTGTCCTCTACAGCATTCACTTATAGCTATGTCTTCAAGATTGGATCTTTTGAACTAAGTGAATGTGATCGGACCCTAACCTCTCTATGCTTCCTATCTCAAACTCTATCTGTCCAAATCATATGCATTCTATTGAAACTGTCGAATGTCTTCTCTGCGTCCTAGTCAGCAGAAGGCAAAGAGACAAACATTAAATCTGTTTTAAATGGCTTATCTTTACTGTTGAAATCCAGAGAAGCCGGAACAACTCTCCGACATGCCTGGCTGGCGTGGGAACGTGGGACAACCCTGAGTGTGTTGCATGCTTGACACGTACCCCTCAGATATGAACCGTTAGGGGCACCAGCGTAATTGCGCTGTGTCTCTCACCTACTTATAAATACTTGTCCCCTGCGGTAAAGAAATCCTTCTCCCATCTCTCCACCTCCGTCAATACCCTAGCGCCACCGCTAGCTCACGACGACGCCGGCGACGAAGCGCTTAGCTGCCGCGACTTCTCCGACGCCGTCCTCACGCCGGCCGCGGACATCGTCCTCTCCACCGTCGCCGTAGGTGTCCTCCGTCGCCAAGTTAGGGCACGGTGGGCTGAATTGCTCGGTCTCCTATTCTTCCATCTAGCAGTTCTTCGTGCGGTAATTATAACTCTATTTTTACCACCTTTTTGATCTTCAAGATTCATCTGCTTTTTACGAAAGTAGTTTCGTCTATTCAAGCTAGATCTATTCCGTCGCATCTCATCTCGCTTAGTCGATTCACTTAGATTTCTTGTCTAGTTTGATTCCTCACTTGTACTTATTCACGGATTGGTACAAATCGAACCAACTCACCTATATAAGTGAATGTCTTAGCATCATGAGGTCAATGTCTTCAAACGATTTATCTTCAAAATCTTCTAAGAATGTATATGACCTCTTCCCTTCCTCGCATCTCTAATCTTGTCACACAGTACATGTCCGTGGGAGAATCCCTTGGTTCTCATAGTCTGCATTCATTTGCAGAATACTTACAGCATCATATAAATTCTCCTGAAGCCAGTTCCTGCTTGACCAGCAAGCGCAAATCTCTGAAGCCTTTGAACGTATTGAAGCCTTTCAGCTTAAAATTCATGGCTGCAGAAAAATCAGCAAGGAAGGGTGGCAGACAGCGCAGAGAAGGAACATCTAAAGATCTGCCTGATGATTTAGCAGAACTGTACAAGACAGATCCTGAAGAGAACTATCATCAGAGAAAGACGCGAATCCAATGGATTCGACGCTATTGGGCAGAGGAGTGGTTCAAGTACAAGTTTGTTATGAAGGAATATGCAGAGAAGAATGCCATCAAGAGACCTTGGGGTGATATTCTCTATCAAGGCCTTCATCCCAAGACCAGAGCTGAAGCCATTGACCAAGGCTTCTATCCTTGCATGGTCCATGGGCCACAGTCAGCGAACGCAGATCCCACCTCACTACTATGGTGTCGTGACGACTCTCTTTTCAAGCGCAACTACCAGTTTGTTGTGGCTTTGGCCAAGAAGAACAAGAAGTCCTTGGGTTTGGACTTCAACCCAGGTCCCTCTGCTCCCCGTGCTGATGGCTCCCGTGATGCTAATCCCAATGTCATTGGCCCCTATGCCAACCTTGACGGCCTCATCACCTACATCATGGTCCAAGCCGCCAGAGTAGATCATTCTGACAATGGTGCTGACTCTGATGAAGCCCCTGCTCCTCCTCCAAAGCCACAGAAGCAAAAGAAGTCAAAGGCTTCAACCTCAGCTGCACCTTCGAAGACTTTGTGTGCGAAGCCACTGGCCACTGCACCTCCTGAAGCCAGTGTGTAGTCTGAAGATCAGTCTCGTGTCTCCAAGAGAACGGAGAAGAAGAAACAACTTGTCAGACCATCTGATCAAACAGTCTTGACTCCTGCTGCCATTCTGCGTGAAGAACCCATTGATCTATCAAGTGATGAAGATCTTGCCGATGATGCTCTTGAACAGCTGATAAAGAGCAAGGAAGAAGCAGAAATCTTCAGCAACTTACCTCTCTTTGATGTGGCCATCATCCACAATTTCATTGATGAGTGGTTCGACACCCCCAACGTCACCTTTGAAGATTGACAACTCCCCATTGGCCTCAGTGTCTCCTTCAATGGAGCTATTGCTTCTAAGCTAGCTCTCGCTCAGAGCATCATTGAGCTCAAAAACAAGATTGACTATGAGAAGGCTCAATTCAAGAAGCATGTGGCCAAGCTAAGTGTTCAAGACGTCAGAAACTTCAAGGTCATGCTGAATGAGCTTAAAGAAGCTTTTCTCAAGAAACGCCAAGAAGCTCAGGGCTCTCGAGAATGCATGAAGATTTTGGCTGATAAGTGTGTGCTTGCCTACAATGACGCTGAGAAGCGCAGGTCCCTTGGCCGTCCTGGCATTGACCCCAGGATGGCTGCAAAGAAGAAGAACAAGCGCCCTGCTGATCAGCCTGAACCTTCAAGCCAAGAAGCCCCTCGTATTATCATCCCAAGCAGCATGACTGGCTCGAAGCCAAAGGTCACCACAACAGCTTCAGAACAGAAGAAGACGAGGGCTGTAGAGGCTAAAGCCAGAAAGAGAAAGCATACTGAAGCCTCTGATGCCGCTCCCTCCAAGAAGAAGCGCAAGACCAAGAAGACTAGGGCTGCTTCCACAGAGCCCTTAGTCGTTGAACCCATTTCCGTGGTTTGCCCTGTGTCTGTTCATCAAGAACGAAGAATGGTTGTCCATGAGCCTACTACCACAGAGGCTCATGCGGCTGAAGATATTCCAGAAATTTGAACCCACCGCCTTTGAAGACATTGGTCAAGATGACAATGTAAATGATGATGAAGTTCTTCCTCGATCGAACATCAAGTGGTATCATCGCCTGTTCGTACGAACAGCGAACTCATCAGCATTGGTCGTCCATTGACGCCAATTGCTCAGGATGCTTCGTGGGCTGATCACCCACAACAACAACAACAACAAGACTCCCCCAGTACTCCCCAACAACAACAACAAGCTACACCCCCAGTGCAAGAAGAGGATGAAGACTTTCAGGCTCAGCCAACTCCATCTCCCAACTTGAAGCCAGCACTTTGCAGGCTTCGCAGAGGACAAAGGCCTGAAGTCCCTCTGTCGAGCGTTCCAGAAGGAGAAGTGCAACGTTCACCTGTTGCACAAGCACATGCTGCTGAAGACATTCCGGCTGCATCAGCCGAACAAAATGAAGAAGTTCGTGTACCTACTCCCCCAGCTATTGAAGAAGAAGCAGTTCATGATCTGAACGTGCCTGTGCCCGACCCTCCTGTTCGTCAAGAGGAGGCTGACAATGTTGAGGCTGCCACCACCAACGCCAATGAAGCCAGTGACGTAGTCATGGCTGACGCAAATGTGGAGCCTGCACCAACTAGTGTGCCTGAAGCAAGTGTGGGCACAGAACCTGAAACCAATGAGGGTGCTGCACCTGAAACCAATGAGGTTGCCGCACCTGAAGCCAATGAGGATGCTGCACCAGAAGCCAATATGAAAACTGCTCCTGAAACACCTGCTGTGCAGCCTGACTCCTCTGATGTTGCCCCTGCTCCTGTTCCGCCACCAAGGCCTCATACTATTGAGCAAGCATACAATTATGGTCAGCTTGTCACTGTCCGATGGCCCATTCTGGTGCCTCCGCCTTCTGCCTCAGGACCCCAATTTGACTATCATGTTGAGCATCGCCTCAGTCCGAAGCCAAAGCCCAGGTTGCCAAGGTTTCGTGTATCGCTAACTCACCAGGTCCTTCAATGCTAATGGCTTCAAAAGCCACAATACCTTCTTTGACAAAGTGCTAAGAACCCCTACTCCAAGCCAAGGATATCATCGATCGGTTCGGAGCTATCGCCAGAGAAGCTATTACTCCTGCGTACTATATGATCAAGGGTGCATTTTCCTCATATGCGCCTTGACACTCGGGCTATTGCTGGATTGTTGTGCTTAGAAGAAGCACTTGATTGCTTCGTGATCTTTGGTCCGCTCCACTTTTGTGACAGCATAAAGAACATTGGAATGAAGAGCTATTGCTTCAATTCTATGCCACTCTGCACATTCGCGGCTACTACAGGGACATCAAGACATGGGTTCTCGAGTGGATGACTGGAAATGTTCATCATGAAGCCAAAGCTATGGATATCATTGAGCTTACAGGGCTAGCCACTCCAGGAGAACTATATGAACCTGACTGTCAGCTACACCGCAATGCTGTGGAGAGCATCTTCCACAAGCCAGAACCAAATATGAGCCAGATGTTGAGCATGATGAAGCCTCTGCCATCTGAGGCTGAGTATCCCACACATTTCTTTGTTGAAGACCTTGAGTATCTGCCTCGAACCATATATCATATCATCAGGCAAACTCTATGACACTCATCAGTGGCCAAACTTGAAGGAGCTATGAAGACTTTGGTCTTCTATATTCTCAATGGCATCAGCTTCAACACTCAGGAATTCTTCATCAGGCAACTTGCTGCTTCTGGCTCAGACCTATTTGATCTGAAGTTTTATGCTCCATGGGTCATGTGCCTCATCGTTTACACTCATCATCAATTATCAGCCCTCGCCGCAATCATATAATCTTTACGCCAGAGGTTGATATGTCAGTTGATGCTATATATTCTCGACCGCCAAGACACCGCTTTGTTTTCGTAACATTGAGCACCAAAGCTTCACTCAGCCTATTGAAGGTGTTCAAGCAAAGAACGTAATCTATCCACCGGCCGGTAACACACGTCGCCTCACAGAGCGCCTAATCGAAGCCATCGAAAGCACCATTGCCCAAAGGCCTCGAAGCGTTCTCGTGTTCTCAATGACCGAGAACTTCTTGTGGCTCTTCATCGAAACAGGATAAGCATCATTTACGGCTCAAGCGGCGGATGCAAAGCCTCTTGGTGGATGTCAATCGCATTCGCAACCTTGCCACCAAGAATGCCTTTGTTGCTCATGAAACTTGTCAAGATCATGGAAGAGTTTGACCGCTTTCGGTGTTGAAGCCGATCTTCAAGACGATGGCTTCAATGAAAGATTCCGGCTTGACTCCACTCCTCCACGGACGCTACCTGCGTCGAACTCCATCTCTTGAAGACTCGAATATTCCTCTTCCACGGCAGCGATTAATGCCGAGTGATCGATGATGAAGATGACGCTACTTCACCAACTCCCGCCATCGCGCGCGACGACCTTCGCACCAAGTTCATCGGCACCGCCAACCAACGCATAACGACCAACTGCTTCCCTACTCATGACGAGTAGATGCTCTATGTCTTCAAACCTTTTTGGTCATTACTGACAAAAGGGGGAGAAGCGTATGAGTTGACAGTCTTCAAGCGGTTTCATATGGGCGGTTACATTATATTTTGTTGTGTGCTTACAACTCTTGCGTTTTGAAACATTTGGTTCTTTGAGTTGTAACACCTAAACTTGATGGTCGTCTGCTACTTCTACTACTTATTTGCTTTACTGTGATGCGATGATAAATTCCGCATGTGCGATAGATAACTTCCGCACTTAGATCATTCTGCAGACGTCCATTTTTCATTATGCATGTCATTCTACTAGCTATATCATTTCATGCATGATGAATTATCTTCATAAGTTGAAGTGGATCTCCTCAAGTACAACCTACCATGTGCATTTGCATTCCAAAAGCAAATTACTTATATGCACATCTACAGGGGGAGCCCTTGCAACTTATGAAGATAATTCCCTATCCTTACAATTTCACATACTTTATCCCCGTTGAAAACTTCAACCAGTTTGTCATCAATCACCAAAAAGGGGAAGATTGTAAGTGCATCTAGTGCCACCCCTAGTTGGTTTTGGAGTATTGACGACAAAGTTGGTTGAGGGACTAATGCGTTTGTGAGAATTGCAGGATAACGCAGGTAGTGTGCCTCATTGATTCGGTTTACCTACTGGAGATGACCCCTAAAAATGTATGAAGACATTGAAGATAATGGTGGTAAGAGAAGACATTCATATTGAAGACTATGACATGAGAAGACATTGCCTGAAGACTATGAAGCGCGAAGACTGTGTGGTTTCGTTGTTTCATTTTCTTCTTTGTTGAGTCATAGGAACCACCGTCATTGTTAAGTGGGGTCCAAGTGAACTAAGTCGAGTGGATCAAGTGATGCTCAACCCAAATCCTATGTCTTGGCGAAGACAATGAGAGCAAATCTTATCCAGAGACGGATGAGTCGCTTTGCTTGTAGCCCAAGTAAAGTTGCAGCGTGTGTTTGAAATCGACCATTGGAACACGTGTCGGTTCCTTAGTGACCTGTGGTCATTTTGGACAAATCAGGTCGGGTTGCCTAGTGGCTATAAATATCCCACCCCTACACCATAAATTGGTGGCTGCTCAGAGTTTGTACACGGCTTTTGTCGCTTGAGAGCAACCCACCTCAAGCATTTGAGAGAGAGAAATCCTTGCGAGGACAAAGCCCAAACACCCAGAGCCAAAGAGTGTTAGGCATCATGAAGTCTTTACTCAGGTGACTCAAGACTTATTACACTTGAGGACTGTGAATCCTCCGGCCGGTTAGGCGTCGCGCTCGAGCATCCAAGAGTCATTGTGGATTGCGGTGAACGAAGTTGTGAAGGTTTGGAAGTCTCCTTGAAGACTTACAGAGTGATTGGGCGAGGACTGGGTGTCCTTAGCTCAAGGGGAATAAGGTGAAGACACGGTCTTCGAGTTAAATCTCAGCCTCCCTAACCGACGCATGCTTGTCACAAAGAATCGAACCGGTCCAACAAATCTGTGTCTTCAACAAGCAATCGGTTCTATCCTTCCAACCTTACTTAAGTTTGTCTTCGTGAAGTCATTGCCTATCTGTTTATCTGTTTGACTTCATTGCTTGACTACTATAGTTGATTGGCTTCACACTATCTTCCATCTTGATCCTTACTACCTAACTGCTATTAGTCATGTACTTTCACATCATTACATACTTGACTATGGCTTGTTTAGGGTAGTTTATCTTCCGCTGCATATCGATTAGGTTGTTTCTGTTGTTTGTCTTTGGAACTTCCAAGTTTTGAAGACTTTCATAAAAATAGCCTATTCACCTCCCCCCTCTAGTCGATACTAGCACTTTCAACCGTGAAGGAGGAGCACATTACAAAGCTCCGGGCGGGCGAATACTTGGCCGCAGATATCGCGCACCGGCTACCGGATGCAGGGCAGATCATTCCAACTCCGGGACCCCACGAGAGGGTCGTGTTCCTTGTCCACTTCGTCCGTGGACTGGGATTTCCACTTCATCCCTTCGTCCGCGGGCTCATGTTTTACTACGGGCTAGATTTCCATGATCTAGCCCCAAATTTCATCCTCAACATCTCGGTGTTTATCGTCGTGTGCGAGGCCTTCCTCTGCACCAAGCCTCACTTCGGCTTGTGGCTACGAACCTTCTACGAGAAGCCGAAGATCGTGAGCGGCCAGCAAGCGGAGTGCGGAGGCGCCATGGTGGGCAGGATGCCCAACGTTACCTGGCTCGACGGCTCCGTCGCGGAGACCATAAAGGGGTGGCAATCAGGGTGGTTCTACATCACCGAGCCGCGACGCCGATCGGTGGCGACGGCCCCGATTCGATCCGAATTTCTGCGCTCACCTCTTGGGAAAAGAAGGGCCTGGCTGGGAGAACCGAGGAGGCGACGGACGCAGAATCTGATCAGAGTATGACGGACAAGAAAATCAAGCTTGTCAACGTGGTCCCGGTCATGCTCGTCCGCCGAATTCTCCCGTGCCAAAGACGGGCATTTACTCTGTGGGAGTTTATTCCGGCCGAACACCAGACGCTTCAAGAGCTCTACGGCATGACACACAAGGACGCATGGAAGGTGCTATTCAAGGCCTCCGAAATACCTCCTCCCACGTCCAAAGACCGCGGACTACACGCCGCACAGCCTCCCCGTCCGGTGAGTTTTCTAACTATCACCAGATGTAGTTTCCCACAGCATACTCATGGGAGGATCTTAAGTCATTGTGTGTATTTGATTAGGAGTATGTGGAGACGGCGGAGCGGATTGACTGTCCGGCTCCACTGCCGGAAGGTCCAGCAGACGCTTTCCTGACGGAGATGCTAGTCCCGGCGCCCTACAAAGCGCCAAAAAAGAAGGCCTCGGGGACCAGGAAGGGTCTCCGGTGTAAAGTCGTACTGGACGCCTCGTCCGAAGATGACGAGGCACACTCCTCCCCCGAAGGGGAGAAGGAAAAGGAAGGGGCTGCCCCGCCTGAGGAGGCCGAAGGGGCCAAGAGGGCGACCAAGGGGACCAGGAAGGGTCCCCGACGCAAGGCCATCGTAAGCTCGTCGTCCAAAGACGACGAGGCAGATTCCTCCCGCGGAGGCGGGGGGAAACACGTGGAAACTCCGGCTCCCCACACTGGGGAGGAGAAGAAAAGGAAAGCCGCCCCAGAGGGGGAGGCTAGGACGCCCAAGAAAGGAAAGGCGTCCCTTATGGACTACTCCGCCACGGCCGCCTACAGCAAGGAGGAGTGGCTGCCCAGGGGGAAGTCCCTAGTACGGTCGTAAGTATCCGCACTCTGTTGTATTTTAGTGTGACTTTGCTTCATAGTCTGTTATAACGCCGGACACATATATGCAGTCTGGCCAAGGCCCATCCCGAGGTATCTTCTTCGGATGGGTCTTTTAGCGATTCGGAAATGAATTCGCTCCCGATGGCCACCTCCCATCGGCCTGCGCGATGACACAGAGGTGTTATCCTAAAGGGTCCCTGAGCAAGGGGGGCGACTCTAGAGACGCCCCAAGGCAAAATTCCAGACGCCGGGCATACGGGGCACAAGATCCCCACGGATTATGCCGATGAGAGCCGCAGCAAATTGGGCTCTTAGTCGGACACTGTACCGGAACCTCTGAGGGTTCTGGATTTGGGCAGGCAGCCCCTCGCTAAGGAGGGCGAGCCGGTCGTGCTGATGACTTCCGTCGCGCCAGAAGCGACGGATAGTCTGCTGGAAGTGCTTCACGGCGCTTCCATGGATGAAAAGCACTGTACTCTTATGAGTGCAGTGATTCAGAGGGTTCGGTCCGCCAAGAGCGGATTGACCGAAGCCTGCACCAGCCTCTTGACAGGCTTTGAGGTAAGTAAAAAGTGTGTGAAATTATCACCTGATAGACAGTAGCCCCTGATACTCTGTATGGTGTTCGGAAAGAAAAGCCAAACGGAGGGTCAATTTTAATCCGTAGGAGTCTAATAATAGGTGTCTATGTGAAAAAGCAGGCAGTGCTGCTTGCCGCTGCCACCAGCACGGCCGAGGTCACCAGACTCAAACGAGACCTAGAGCAGGCCGAAGAGGAGCTCAGCCTCACAAAGAGGCGGCTCAAAGAGAACAAAGGTGAGTAATACCCCGTTCTCATATCATATAGAGAAGGAAAAAATTGGTGACGCTAAAAAGCATCATGATTTTGTGATAGGGGCCACGACCGAAGTGGCAGTCCTCAAGAAAGCGCTATCCGAGGCCGAAGATAAGGCGTCCACGGAGCGCATTGAGCGTGAAAAGCAAGATGCTAGAGTGGGCGAGGTACAGCAAGAGCTCCAGGAGCTCGACAAAAGGTTCGAGTCCTTGGAGCGTGATCTCAAGATGAAAGAGTCTGAGCTTGCGAAGGCCCTTTTGAGCATGAAGGACGCCAAGGCCGGGTTTAAAAGGCCCAACAGAAATTCAAAGTGCCAAGAAGATAGCGGCGGTAAGACATTCTTTATGCGAGCAAGCATGTGGAGGAGACATTTCTTTTACTTACCCAATTCGAGCTCTGGGGGCATTTGCAGATCTTCCACGCAGCATATCAGATGCCGCGAAGTTATACCATCCCGAAGAGGGGAGCTCAACGGAGAAGCTGTTTTGGTCCCAGTATGCTGGAGCCAAACACCCGATGCCTCTGAGTGACCAATTGAAGCAATTGCTGGAACTCCACAGGGCGGCCGAAGTGGCTATGAAGGATTTTATAGTCCGGATGTGGCCTGGTGAGCCCTTGCCTGCCAGCTACTTCCGCCTGATAAAGCAGATGGTAAATGCCTATCCGCGGCTTGAAGTGATCAAGCGATCCGTTTGCATTGAGGGTGCCCGCCGGGCTTTTGCCCGTGCGAAGGTGCATTGGGGCAAGCTAGATGCGGATGACTTCCGTCGCGCCAGAAGCGACGGATAGTCTGCTGGAAGTGCTTCGCGGCGCTTCCATGGATGAAAAGCACTGTACTCTTATGAGTGCAGTGATTCAGAGGGTTCGGTCCGCCAAGAGCGGATTGACCGAAGCCTGCACCAGCCTCTTGACAGGCTTTGAGGTAAGTAAAAAGTGTGTGAAATTATCACCTGATAGACAGTAGCCCCTGATACTCTGTATGGTGTTCGGAAAGAAAAGCCAAACGGAGGGTCAATTTTAATCCGTAGGAGTCTAATAATAGGTGTCTATGTGAAAAAGCAGGTAGTGCTACTTGCCGCTGCCACCAGCACGGCCGAGGTCACCAGACTCAAACGGGACCTAGAGCAGGCCGAAGAGGAGCTCAGCCTCACAAAGAGGCGGCTCAAAGAGAACAAATGTGAGTAATACCCCGTTCTCATATCATATAGAGAAGGAAAAAATTGGTGATGCTAAAAAGCATCATGATTTTGTGATAGGGGCCACGACCGAAGTGGCGGTCCTCAAGAAAGCGCTATCCGAGGCCGAAGATAAGGCGTCCACGGAGCGCATTGAGCGTGAAAAGCAAGACGCTAGAGTGGGCGAGGTACAGCAAGAGCTCCAGGAGCTCGACAAAAGGTTCGAGTCCTTGGAGCGTGATCTCAAGACGAAAGAGTCTGAGCTTGCGAAGGCCCTTTTGAGCATGAAGGACGCCAAGGCCGAAGCCGAAAAGGCCCAACAGGAAATTCAGGCGGCCAAGAAGATAGCGGCGGGTAAGACATTCTTTATGCAGAGCAAGCATGTGGAGGAGACATTTCTTTTACTTACCCGAATTCGGAGCTCTCCAGGGGCATTTGCAGATCTTCCACGCAGCATATCAGATGCCACGAAGTTATACCATCCCGAAGAGGGGAGCTCAACGGAGAAGTTGTTTTGGTCCCAGTATGCTGGAGCCGAACACCCGATGCATCTGAGTGACCAATTGAAGCAATTGGTGGAACTCCACAGGGCGGCCGAAGTGGCTATGAAGGATTTTATAGTACGGATGTGGCCTGGTGAGCCCTTGCCTGCCAGCTACTTCCGCCTGATAAAGCGGATGGTAAATGCCTATCCGTGGCTTGAAGTGATCAAGCGATCCGTTTGCATTGAGGGTGCCCACCGGGCTTTTGCCCGTGCGAAGGTGCATTGGGGCAAGCTAGATGCGGAGAGGCTGGTGAAGGATGGACCGCCGGAGGGCAAGGCGCATCGTTGTCCCAAAAAATATTATGATGGCGTTATGAAAGGCGCTCGTCTTGTGGCCGATGAATGTACCAAGGACACCATCTTTGAGTAAATGTACTCCCGTTGTGTTTTGTAATATGAAAACAAATTTGTTTGCACTATATAGCACTTTGGTGATTTAAAATATTACCTACTGTGCGGATGTTTATAAAATTCTGAAAGTAGGCCAGTCATCGGCTTCCGCCCCCTACGTAACTAGTATTGGGGTGTTCGTGGAAAACTCAAGACACTCTTTTATCCAAATTTTTGGTCCGTAAAGGAGGTGTTTGGCGCAGCGAACAAGGCAATCAGACTATGCGGCTTTATAACTCTCACTTAGCCATAGAAGTCTACAATTTTAAATTTCGGCGAAGCCCCTAGAATTCGGAAAACCGAATTGGGGCGCTATATACGCCTAAATCGGACGAGGCCGATTCCTCGCGTAAAGCGGGAAAAAATCTTTTAAGGATTTTAGGACCTCTCGAACAGCGACCAGCTCTCGCCGCATCATGACAGTCAGTTTTTGGCTTTCTCTACTGAGGTGCTCATCCGGAAGAACCGGGACACAATCGCAGTAGTTCTCCCTGCGCTACCTTAGCCGATATAACGGAACGTAAGGTACAAAAACAAGGGAGTCGGGCTAACCCAACTATTGACCCAAGACATGATTCGGAGCTGATGCATATAATGCTATAAGTTCGGGGTGCCGCCCTTTTGAAAGTGTTTGGACTTATCTTGTTGTGTTAAGGGGCGCCATAATAAGCCCCTGGCAAATTGTATGTACCAAGGTGTACGGATGCAATATGAAATAAACATTTATAGGAAAAATGTGCAGATAATAATAATAAGCTGACGCTATATATTATCTCCCATTGATAAATAATACATCTAAGCGTATGTTTACAATGAATGCGTTAAGCATAAGTAAAGAGGACTATTTGACATGTCCTATCCAAGGGTGAGCCGCATTTAGGTATATAAAACAGGTATAACGATCGTGAATAGATTCCACCTGGATATTCCTTTGTGCGCAGAGCCTTTTGCCTCCTTGGTTTTCTCTCCTATGAAAGTCCGACAATCCGGCTCTTATGAAGAGGCCGCCCGAAAGCGGGGTCCTGAAAGATAAAAGGGGGTTATTAAAGTACACCGCGGCTGTACCGCACTATTGACTGAGTCACTATTGTGCCTCCGCCTATGCCCATGGTATTTTGAGTGCATAATTGTGTACGTGCGGCACGAATGCTGCCTTGATGGGGCTGGAGCGAAGACCGGACTACTAGTCGCGCCCTTGGCATGCCTAGCAATCCTGTTGCGGGGTAC
Source organism: Aegilops speltoides (assembly GCA_021437245.1). Lineage (NCBI taxonomy): Eukaryota > Viridiplantae > Streptophyta > Magnoliopsida > Poales > Poaceae > Aegilops > Aegilops speltoides. The sequence goes on along the minus strand of CM038145.1, from coordinate 409,715,335 downwards.
TCCGGACTCGCTTGACTGTGTTTGGGGTTGTTGTCGCCGGATTGGTGGTTTGCCGGAAAAGGCTGCTTTGTACCTCTGCCGCGAGGGCTGTAGTATGCTCTTCTGTACGGAGAGAGCGGTCCATGTTTCCGTTAACTGTTATGACCCCGCGAGGTCCTGCATTTTGAGCTTGAGGTATGCATAGTGTGGTGCCGCATTGAACCAAGCGAATGCGGTTCGTCCAAGCAGTGCATGATAGCCACTACGGAAAGGGACGATATCGAAGATTAACTCCTCGCTTCGGAATTTATCCAGAGATCCGAAGACCACTTCCAGTGTTATGGATCTCGTGAAACGGGCCTCTACTCCTAGGATTACACCTTTGAAGGTGGTTTTGGTGGGCTTGATCCTTGAAGGGTCGATGCCCATTTTGCGCACTGTGTCCTGATAAAGCAGGTTCAGGTTGTTGCCGCCGTCCATAAGGACTCGCGTGAGATGGATCCGTCGATAATTGGGTCTAGGACCAATGCGGCTGAACCACCGTGACGAATATTGGTAGGGTGGTCCCTACGATCAAAGGTGATCGGACAGGCTGACCATGGGTTAAATTTTGGGGCGACTGGCTGCATCGCATAGACGTCTCGTAGTGCTCGCTTCCGTTCCCGTTTGGGAATGTGGGTGGCGTAGATCATATTGACCGTTTTCACCTGGGGAGGAAATTTCTTCTGTCCCCCCGTGTTCGGACGCTGGGGCTCCTCGTCATCGTCACTGTGCAGCCCCTTGTCCTTGTTTTCGGCATTTATTTTACTGGCTTGTTTGAATACCCAGCAATCTCTGTTAGTGTGGTTTGCTGGCTTATCCGGGGTGCTGTGGATTTGGCACAAGCGATCAAGTATGCGGTCCAGACTGGACGGTCCCTGATTGTTCCTTTTGAACGGCTTTTTCCGCTGACCGGATTTTGAGCCACTGAATCCGGCGTTGACTGTCGTGTCCTCAGTGTTGTCGCCATTGTTCTGTCGCTTATGCCTGTTGCACCATGGCTTGTCGTTATTGTCGCGAACGTCTGAAGTGCCGGAGTTCATTGGCGTGGTGCTACTGCGGGCCAGCCAGCTATCCTCACCCACGCAAAAGCGGGTCATGAGTGTCGTGAGGGCCGCCATGGACTTTGGTTTTTCCTAGCCAAGGTGTCGGGCGAGCCACTCGTCGCGGATATTATGCTTAAAGGCCGCCAAGGCTTCGGCGTCCGGACAGTCGACAATTTGGTTCTTTTTAGTTAGGAACCGAGTCCAGAATTTCCTGGCTGACTCTTCGGGCTGTTGGGTAATGTGACTCAAGTCATCAGCATTCGGTGGTCACACGTACGTGCCCTGGAAGTTGTCGAGGAATGCATCCTCCAGGTTTTCCCAACTGTCGATTGAATTTGCAGGTAGGCTATTTAGCCAGTGCCGGGCTAGTCCTTTGAGCTTAAGGGGAAGATACTTGATGGCGTGCAGATCGTTGCTGCGGGCCATGTGAATGTGGAGAAGGAAATCTTCAATCCATACTGCGGGGTGTGTGGTGCCATCGTATGATTCGATGTTTATGGGTTTAAACCCTTCTAGGAATTCATGGTCCATTACTTCGTCAGTGAAGCAGAGGGGGTGTGCGGCGCCTCTATGCCGGGCTATGTGGCTATGCAGTTCGAATGAGTCTAGTTGGCTATGCTCGGCCCGGCCGGACTTGTCAATAGTGTGTCCGGCATGACGATCATCATCACGTGTTGGGGCGCGTCCCCGCGATCCGTAGATCGATCTCAGTTGTCCTGCCTTCAGTGTATCTTGCAGGTCCTGCCTATTTCCCCGGGTCGTAGTGTATTGGCGTAGGGGTGCGGGATGGTATTCGGGCTGATACGCCGTTTTATCCCGGCCACAAGGTGGCCGATCAGCTGCGTGGCACTCGAGTCCATATTCCTCGGCTGCCAGGACTTCAGTCCATCTGTCTGTGAGCAGGTCTTGATCAGCTTGGAGCTGCTGCTGCTTCTTTTTTAGGCTCCTTGCAGTGGCCATAAGCCGACGCTTGAAGCGCTCCTACTCTACAGGGTCCTCAGGCACGCCGAACTCGTCGTCGCCGAGGCTAATCTCGTCTTCGGAGGGGGGCATGTAGTTGTCCTCCTCCGGGTATCCGTCTGTCGCCTGTTCGTCTGGGCTGACCTGCCCATCTTCTTGTTCGGCCTGCTCGAAGGTAGGCTGATCGGGGTTGTATTCATCTTCAGCACCATCCGAACTGTTCTCGTCTCCTGTGCCGATATTGCTGTGGCGGGGCTTGGAGCGGCGCCGACGACGCCCATGCTTTGCTTTCTTCCTTGAGGGGTTATCCTCCATTGCCTCATCGTCGTTGGTTTCTTTCGGAGTGTCCACCATATATATATCATATGAGGAGGTGGTTGTCCACCGCCCCGTGGACGGTGGTTCCTGTTCTTCTCCTACATCGTCGTCCACACCGTCGATGTCTTCTGGGTCGAAATCAAGCATGTCGGTCAAATCATCGATCGTGGCAATAAAGTGGGTGGTGGGTGGGCAACAAATTCCCTCGTCGCCTGCTTCCCACTCAAGCCGGACATAATTCGGCCAAGAGTCTCCTGACAAAGAGAGAGACTTTAATGAGTTCAGCATGTTGCCGAAGGGCGAGTGCTGGAAGATGTCCGCAGCGGTGAACTCCATTACGGGAGCCCAACAAGATTCGGCGGGCTCAGGGATGCGCAGACTGGAACCTACAGCCGGACACGAGTCCGGGGGTCCGGTGTCACAAGATTCCTTTGGGGTGAAGCCGGTGTTCAGCTCTACCGCCGATGAGTGTGCGGTCTTTGGGGCAGGGTCCATCCACCCGTCCTTGGACGACGCGATCTGCCCTGGATTTGGGTCTAGAGCTCCTGCAGGTGCGATATCCTGGGTATTGTCATACAGCAGGTCTAAGCTGTGCTCGTCGTGACTGTCCGGCGCTCCTGGCATAGGCCCGAATTCGTCGAAGATCAAGTCTCCGCGGATATCGATCGTGTAGTTCAAGTTTCCGAACCTGACCTGATGGCCAGGGGCGTAAATATCGATCTGCTCCAGATGGCCAAGTGAATTGGCCCGTAGTGCGAAGCCACCGAACACGAAGATCTGTCCGGGGAGAAAAGTCTCACCCTGGACCGTGTTGTTGTTGATGATTGAAGGAGCCATCGAGCCTTGAAGCGACGACACAGAGGAAATCTCAATGAAAGCACCAATGTCGGTGTCAAAAACGGCGGATCTCGGATAGGGGGTCCCGATCTGTGAGTCTAAGGCTAATGGTAACGGGAGGCAAGGGACACGATGTTTTACCCAGGTTCGGGCCCTCTCGATGGAGGTAAAACCCTACTTCCTGCTTGATTGATCTTGATGATATGAGTACTACAAGAGTTGATCTACCACGAGATCGTAGAGGCTAAACCCTAGAAGCTAGCATATGATGATTATGATTGTTATGATTCTGTCTCTAAGGACTAAACCCTCTGGTTTATATAGACACCGGAGGGGGCTAGGGTTTACACAGAGTCGGTTACAAAGAAGGAAATCTATTATCCGGATCGCCAAGCTTGTCTTCCATGCAAAGGAGAGTCCCATCCGGACACGGGACGAAGTCTCGAGTCTTATATCTTCATGCTCCAATAGTCCGGACAAAGTATATAGTCCGGATGTCCGGATACCCCCTAATCCAGGACTCCCTCACCGACCGATCAAGCACCGGAACTACGGCACCTCCGAGTTCTAGCACACGTTCAGCTCGATGACGTCCCCCGTACTCCGATCCAACAGAATGTTGGGGAAGAGTTCCGTCAGCAAAACGGCATGGTGACGATCTTGATGTTCTACCGTTGCAGGGCTTTGCCTAAGCACCGCTACAATATTATCGAGGAGAACTGTGGTGGAGGGGGGCACCGCACATGGCTAAGAGATCAAGAGATCAATTGTTATCTATGGGGTGCCCTCTGCCCCCGTATATAAAGGAGCAAGGGGAGGAGGCGGCCGGCCAGGGAAAGGCGCGCCAAGGGGGAGTCCTACTCCCACTAAGAGTAGGACTCCTCCTATTTCCTAGTAGGAGTAGGAGAGGGGGAAGGAAAGGGAGAGGAGGAGAAGGAAAGAGGGGGGTCGACCCCCTTGCCCTAAACCAATTCGGTTTGGGCCTTGGGGGGTGCGCCCCACACTCCCCTTGCTGCCCTCTATTTCCACTAAGGCCCACGTAGGCCCATTAAGCCCCCGGGGGGGTTCCGGTAACCTCCCGGTACTCCAGTAAAATCCTGATTTCACCCGGAACACTTTCGACATCCAAATATAGGCTTCCAATATATCAATATTCATGTATCGACCATTTCGAGACTCCTCGTCATGTCCTTGATCACAGCCGAGACTCCGAACAACCTTCGGTACATCAAAACTCATAAAATCATAATATAACTGTCATCGAAACCTTAAGCGTGCGAACCCTACGGGTTCGAGAACTATGTAGACATGACCGAGACACGTTTCTGGTCAATAACCAATAGCGGAACATGGATGCTCATATTGGCTCCTACATATTCTACGAAGATCTTTATCGGTCAAACCGCATAACAACATACGTTGTTCCCTTTGTCATCGGCATGTTACTTGCCCGAGATTCGATCGTCGGTATCTCAATACCTAGTTCAATCTCGTTACCGGCAAGTCTCTTTACTCGTTACGTAATGCATCATCCCGCAACTAACTCATTAGCCACATTGCTTGCAGGGCTTATAGTGATGTGCATTACCGAGAGGGCCCAGAGATACCTCTCCGACAATCGGAGTGACAAATCCTAATATCAAAATACGCCAACTCAACATGTACCTTCGGAGACACCTGTAGAGCTCCTTTATAATCACCCAGTTACGTTGTGACGTTTGGTAGCACACAAAGTGTTCCTCCGGTAAACGGGAGTTGCATAATCTCATAGTCATAGGAACATGTATAAGTCATGAAGAAAGCAATAGCAACATACTAAACGATAAAGTGCTAAGCTAACGGAATGGGTCAAGTCAATCACATCATTCTTCTAATGATGTGATCCCATTAATCAAATGACAACTCATGTCTATGGCTAGGAAACACAACCATCTTTGATCAACAAGCTAGTCAAGTAGAGGCATACTAGTGACACTATGTTTGTCTATGTATTCACACATGTATTATGTTTCCGGTTAATACAATTCTAGCATGAATAATAAACATTTATCATGAAATAAGGAAATAAATAATAACTTTATTATTGCCTCTAGGGAATATTTCCTTCAATAACTGTCATCTAAATTTAAGCGTGCGGACCCTACGGGTTCGAGAACTATGTAGACATGACCAAGACACGTCTCCGGTCAATAACCAATAGCGTAACCTGGATTCTCATATTGGCTCCCACATATTCTACAAAGATCTTTATCGGTCAAACCGCATAACAACATACGTTGTTCCCTTTGTCATCGGTATGTTACTTGCCCGAGATTTGATTGTCGGTATCTCAATACCTAGTTCAATCTCGTTACTGGCAAGTCTCTTTACTCGTTACGTAATGCATCATCCCGTAAATAACTCAATAGCTACATTGCTTGCAAGGCTTATAGTGATGTGCATTACCGAGAGGGCCCATAGATACCTCTCCGACAATCGGAGTGACAAATCCTAATCTCGAAATACGTCAACTTAACAAGTACCTTCGGAGACATATGTAGAGCACCTTTATAATCACCCAGTTACGTTGTGACGTTTGGTAGCACACAAAGTGTTCCTCCGGTAAGCGGGAGTTACATAATCTCATAGTCATAGGAACATGTATAAGTCATGAAGAAAGCAATAGCAACATACTAAACGACCAAGTGCTAAGCTAATGGAATGGGTCAAGTCAATCACATCATTCTCCTAATGATGTGATCCCGTTAATCAAATGACAACTCATGTCTATGGTCAGGAAACTTAACCATCTTTGGTTCACGAGCTAGTCAACTAGAGGCATACTAGTGACACTATGTTTTTCTATGTATTCACACATGTATTATGTTTCCGGGTAATACAATTCTAGCATGAATAATAAACATTTATCATGATATAAGGAAGTAAATAATAACTTTATTATTGCCTCTAGGGCATATTTGTTGGGGAACGTAGTAATTTCAAAAAATTTCCTACGCACACGCAAGATCATGGTGATGTATAGCAACGAGAGGGAGAGTGTTGTCCACATACCCTTGTAGACCCGGCGAAGCGATCACAACGTAGAGGAAGTAGTCGACGTTCTCCTCGCGATCCGACCGATCCGGCGCCGTTACTCGACGCCCCGAGTTCTTGACACACGACAGCTCGATGACGTCCCTCGACTCGATCCAGCCGAGTGTCGAGGGAGAGTTTCGTCAGCACGACGGCATGGTGACGATCTTGATGTTTCACCGACGCAGGGCTTCGCCTAAGCTTCACGACGGTATAACCGAGGTGGAATATGGTGGAGGGGGGCACCGACACGGCTAAGGAACGATCTAAAGATCAAACTTGTGTGTTCCAAGGTGCCCCCTGCCTCAGATATAAAGGAGGGAGGGGGAGGCCGGCCGGCCCAGAGGAGGCGCTGGCAGGAGGAGTCCTACTCTCACCGGGAGTAGGACTCCTCCTCTTCCTAGTTGGAATAGGATTGGGGGAGGGGAAAGAGGAGGGCCGCCCCCCTCCTTGTCCTATTTGGACTGGGGAGAGGGCGTGGCCACCTCTGGCGCCCCTCCTCTTCTCCCTCGAGGCCCATCGAGGCCCATTTACCCCCGGGTTCCAGTAACCTCCGGTACTCAGTAAATTCCGTTTTCGCCCGGAACCATTCCGAACTCCAAACATAGGCTTCCAATATATCAATCTTTATGTCTCGACCATTCCGAGACTCCTCGTCATGTCCGTGATCACATCCGGGACTCCGAACTTCTTCGGTACATCAAAATACATAAACTCATAATAACTGTCATCGAAACCTTAAGCGTGCGGACCCTACGGTTCGAGAACAATGTAGACATGACCTAGAACTATTCATGGTCAATAACCAACAGCGGGACCTGGATGCCCATATTGGTTCCTACATATTCTACGAAGATCTTTATCGGTCAGACCGCATAACAACATACGTTGTTCCCTTTGTCATCGGTATGTTACTTGCCCGAGATTTGATCGTCGGTATCCAATACCTAGTTCAATCTCGTTACGCAAGTCTCTTTACTCGTTCCGTAATACATCATCTCACAACTAGCTCATTAGTTGTAGTGCTTGCAAGGCTTGATGATGTGCATTACCGAGAGGGCCCAGAGATACCTCTCCGACAATCGGAGTGACAAAACCTAATCTCAAATACGCCAACCCAACATCTACCTTTGGAGACACCTGTAGTACTCCTTTATAATCACCCGAGCACGTTGTGACGTTTGGTAGCACCCAAAGTGTTCCTCCGTAAACGGAGTTGCATAATCTCATAGTTACAGGAACATGTATAAGTCATGGATAAAAGCAAGTAGCAACATACTAAACGATCGTGTGCTAAGCTAAGGGAATGGGTCATGTCAATCGATCATTCTACTAATGATGTGACCTTGTTAATCAAATAACAACTCCTTGTTCATGGTAGGAAACATAACCATCTTTGATTAACAAGCTAGTCTAGTAGAGGCATACTAGTGACATGTTGTTTTGTCTATGCATTCACACATGTATCATGTTTCCGGTTAATACAATTCTAGCATGAATGATAAACATTTATCATGAAATAAGGAAATAAATAATAACTTTATTATTGCCTCTAGGGCATATTTCCTTGATCTCCCACTTGCACTAGAGTCAATAATCTAGATTACATAGTAATGATTCTAACACCCATGGAGTTTTGGTGCTGATCATGTTTTGCTCGTGGAAGAGGCTTAGTCAACGGTCGCAACATTCAGATCCGTATGTATCTTGCAAATCTCTATGTCTCCCACCTGGACTAAGTCCCGGATGGAATTGAAGCGTCTCTTGATGTGTTTGGTCCTCTTGTGAAATCTGGATTCCTTCGCTAAGGCAATTGCTCCAGTATTGTCACAGAAGATTTTCATTGGACCCGATGCACTAGGTATGACACCTAGATCGGATATGAACTCCTTCATCCAAACTCCTTCATTAGCTGCTTCCGAAGCTGCTATGTACTCCGCTTCACATGTAGATCCCGCTACGACGCTTTGTTTAGAACTGCACCAACCGACAGCTCCTCCGCTTAGTGTAAACACGATCCGGTCTGCGATTTAGAATCGTCGGATCGGTGTCAAAGCTTGCATCAACGTAACCATTTACGATGAGCTCTTTGTCACCTCCATATCGAGAAACATATCCTTAGTCCTTTTCGTATTTCGGGATGTTCTTGACCGCTGTCCGATGATCCACACTGGATTACTTTGGTACCTCCTGCTAGGCTTATAGCAAGGCACACATCAGTCCGGTACACAGCATTGCATACATGATAGAGCCTATGGTGAAGCATAGGAACATCTTTCATTTTCTCTCTATCTTCTGCAGTGGTCGGGCATTGAGTCGACTCAACTTCACACCTTGTAACACGTGCAAGAACCCTTTCTTTGCTTGATCCATTTTGAACTTCTTCAAAATTTTGTCAAGGTATGTGCTTTGTGAAAGTCCAATTAGGCGCCTTGATCTATCTCTATAGATCTTAATGCCCAATATGTAAGCAGCTTCACCGAGGTCTTTCATTGAAAAACTCTTATTCAAGTATCCCTTTATGCTATCCAGAATTCTATATCATTTCCGATCAGCAATATGTCATCCACATATAATATCGAAATGCTACTGAGCTCCCACTCACTTTCTTGTAAATACAAAGCTTCTCCAAAAGTGCAGACAAACCCAAATGCTTTGATCACACTATCAAAGCGCTTATTCCAACTCCGAGATGCTTGCACCAGTCCATAGATGGATCGCTGGAGCTTGCACACTTTGTTAGCTCCTTTGGATCGATAAAACCTTCGTTGCATCATATACAACTCTTCTTCCGTAAATCCATTCAGAATGCGTCTTTACATCCATTTGCCAAATTTCATAATCATAAAATGCGGCAATTGCTAACATGATTCGGACGGACTTAAGCATCGCCACGGGTGAGAAGGTCTCATCGTAGTCAATCCCTTGAACTTGTCGAAAACCTTTTGCGACAAGTCGAGCTTTATAGACGAGAATATTACCGTCGTCGGTCTTCTTCTTGAAGATCCACTTGTTTTCTATTGCTTGCCTACCCTCGGGCAAGTCAACCAAAGTCCATACTTTGTTTTCATACATGGATCCCATCTCGATTTCATGGCCTCCAAGCCATTTTGCGGAATCTGGGCTCACCATCGCTTCTTCATAGTTCGAGGTTCATCATGATCTAGTAGCATGATTTCCGAACAGGATTACCGTACCACTCAGTGCGGATCTTACTCGTTGATCTACGAGGTTCTCAGAAGTAACTTGATCTCAAGTTTCATGATCAACATCATCAACTTCCTCACTACTTGTGTAGGTGTCTCGTAAACCGGTTTCGCGACGAACTACTTTCAAGTAAGGGAGAAGGTACTATTACCTCATCAAGTTCTACTTTCCTCCCACTCACTTCTTTCGAGAGAAACTCCTTCTCTAGAAAGGATCCATTCTTAGCAACGAATGTCTTGCCTTCGGATCTGTGATAGAAGGTGTACCCAACTGTCTCCTTTGGGTATCCTATGAAGACACATTTCGATTTGGGTTCGAGCTTATCAGGTTGAAGCTTTTTCACATAAGCATCGCATCCCCAAACTTTAAGAAACGACAACTTTGGTTTCTTGCTAAACCACAGTTCATAAGGTGTCGTCTCAACGGATTTCGACGGTGTTCTATTCAGTGTGAATGCGGCCGCCTCTAGAGCATAACCCCAAAACGATAGCGGTAAATCAGAAGAGACATCATAGATCGCACCATATCTAGTAAAGTACGATTCGACGTTCGGACACACCATTACTGTTGTGGTGTTCGGGTGGCGTTGCTAAACTATTCCGCATTGTTTCAAATGTAGACCAAACTCAGAACTCAAATATTCACCTCCACGATCGATCGTAGAAACTTAATTTTCTTGTTACGATGATTTTCAACTTCACTCTGAAATTCTTTGAACTTTTCAAACGTTTGGACTTATGTTTCATTAAGTAGATATACCCATATCTCGCTTAAGTCATCTGTGAAGGTGAGAAAATAACGATATCCGCCACGAGCCTCAACATTCATCGGACCACATACATCTCAGATGTATGATTTCCAACAAATCTGTTGCTCTCTCCATAGTACGGAGAACGGTGTTCTAGTCATCTTGCCCATGAGGCACGGTTCATAAGTGCCAAGTGATTCATAATCAAGTGACTCCAAAAGTCCATCAAGATGGAGTTTCTTCATGCGCTTTACACCGATATGACCTAAACGGCAAGTGCCACAAATAAGTTGCACCATCATTATTAACTCTGCATTTTTGGTTTCAACATTATGAATATGTGTATCACTACTATCGAGATTCATCGAAATAGACCACTCCTCAAGGGTGCATGACCATAAAAGATATTACTCATATAAATAGAACAACCATTATTCTCTCGATTTAAATGAATAACCGTCTCGCATCAAACAAGATCCAGATATAATGTTCATGCTTAACGCAGCACCAAATAACAATTATTTAGGTCTAAAACTAATCCCGAAGGTAGATGTAGAGGTAGCGTGCGATCGCGATCACATCGACTTTGGAACCATTTCCACGCCGCATCGTCACCTCGTCCTTTGCCGGTGTTAAGCAATCCGTAGTCCTGTTTGAGTTGCAAATATTAGCAATGTAACCAAGATCAAATACCAGTGCTACTGCGAGCTCTAGTAAGGTACACATCAATAACATGTATATCACATATACCTTTGTTCACCTTGCCATCCTTCTTATCCGCCAAATACTTGGGGCAGTTCCGCTTCAAAGGACGATCGCTTGCAAGAGAAGCACTCGATTTCAGGTTTAGGGCCAGACTTGGGTTTCTTCTCTGAGCAAAGAACTTGCTTGCTGTTCTTCTTGAGATTCCTTCTTCTTCCCTTTGCCTTTCTTCTTGAAACTAGTGGTCTTATTGACCATCAACACTTGATGCTCCTTCTGATTTCTACCTCCGCAGCCTTTAGCATTGCGAAGAGCTCGGTATAGTCTTTACTAACCCTTGCATATTATAGTTCATCACGAAGCCTTTGTAGCTTGGTGCCGTGATTGAGAATTCATCAATGACACAATCATCCGGAAGATTAACTCCCAATTGTGTCAAGTGATTGTAGTACCCGGACATTACGAGTATATGCTCACTAATGTAACTATTCTCCTCCATCTTGCAGCTATAGAACTTATTGGAGACTTCATATCTCTCAATCCGCATTCTGTTGGAATATCAACTTCAACTCTGGAACATCTCATATGCTCCATGACGCTCAAAACGCCGTTGAAGTCCCGGTTCTAAGCCGTAAAGCATGGCACTTGAACTATAGAGTAGTCATCGCTTTGCTCGCCAGACGCTCACAACATCCGGCGTTGCTCCAAAGAAGAGTTCGTCACCTAGCGGTGCATCCAGACGTAACTCTTACGTGCAGCAATGAGGATGATCCTCGTTACGGACCCAAATCCGTGTAATTGCTACCATCATCTTTCAACTTTGCTTTCTCAAGGAACGATTAAAATTCAACGGAACAACAAAGACGAGCCATCTATCTACAATCAAACATAAACAAGCAAGATACTATCAGTACTAAGTTCATGATAAATTTAAGTTCAATTAATCATATTACTTAAGAACTCCCACTTAGAAAAACATCTCTAGTCATCTAAGTGATCACGTGATCCAAATCAACTAAACCATAACCGATCATCACGTGAAATGGAGTAGTTTTCAATGGTGAACATCTTATGTTGATCATATCTACTATATGATTCACGCCGACCTTTCGGTCTCCGTGTTCCGAGGCCATATCTCGCATATGCTAGGCTCGTCAAGTATAACCCGAGTATTCTCGTGTGCAAAACTGGCTTGCACCCGTTGTAGATGGACGAGAGCTTATCACACCCAATCATCACGTGGTGTGCGGGCACGACGAACTTTGGCAACGGTGCATACCGAGGAGAACACTTCTTGATTATTTAGTGAGAGATCATCTTATAATGCTACCGCCAATCAAAGCAAGATAAGATGCATAAAAGGATAAACATCACATGCAAATCAATATAAGTGATATGATATGGTCATCATCATCTTGTGCTTCATGGTCTCCATCTTGCAGCACCACCATGATCACCATCGTCACCGGCGCGACACCTTGATCTTCATCGTAGCATCGTTGTCGTCTCGCCAAACTTATGCTTCTACGACTATCGCTACCGCTTAGTGATAAAGTAAAGCATTACAGGGCGATTGCATTGCATACAATAAAGCGACAACCATATGGCTCCTGCCAGTTGCCGATAACTTCGGTTACAAAACATGATCATCTCATACAATAAAATATAGCATCACGTCTTGACCATATCACATCACAACATGCCTGCAAAAACAAGTTAGACGTCCTCTACTTTGTTGTTGCAAATTTTACGTGGCTGCTACGGGCTTAAGCAAGAACCAGTCTCACCTACGCATCAAAACCACAACGATATTTCGTCAAATAGACTCGTTTAACCTTCTTCAAGGACGGGCGTAGCCACACTCAGTTCAACTAAAGTGAGAGAGACAGCACCCACCGGTCACCTTTAAGCAACGAGTGCTCGTGGCGGTGAAACCAGTCTCGCAGAAGCGCACGATAATGTCGGTGCGGGCCGCTTCATCTCACAATACCGCTGAACCAAAGTATGACATCTTTGGTAGGTAGTATGACTTGTATCGCCCACAACTCACTTGTGTTCTACTCGTGCAAAACATCAAACCATAGAAAAACCTAGGCTCGATACCTTTGTTGGGGAACGAGTAATTTCAAAAATTTTCCTACGCACACGCAAGATCATGGTGATGTATAGCAACGAGAGGAGAGTGTTGTCCACATACCCTTGTAGACCCAAGCGAAGCGATCACAACGTAGAGGAAGTAGTCGACGTTCTCCTCGCGATCCGACCGATCCCGCGCCGTTACTCGACGCCCGAGTTCTTGACACACGACAGCTCGATGACGTCCCTCGTACTCGATCCAGCCGAGTGTCGAGGGAGAGTTCGTCAAGACGACGGCGTGCAGGACGATCTTGATGTTTCACCGACGCAGGCTTCGCCTAAGCTTCATGACGGTATAACCGAGGTGGAATATGGTGGAGGGGCACCGACACGGCTAAGGAACGATCTAAAGATCAAACTTGTGTGTTCCAAGGTGCCCCCCCCCTGTGATATAAAGGAGGAGGGGGGAGGCGGCCGGCCTAGAGGAGGCGCTGCCGAGGAGTCCTACTCCTATCGGGAGTAGGACTCCCCTCCTCTTCCTAGTTGGAATAGGATTGGGGGGAGGGGGAAAGAGGAGAGGGCGCCGCCTCCTTGTCCTATTCGGACTGGGGGGAGAGGCGCGCCACCTCTGGCGGCCCTCCTCTTCTCCCTCGAGGCGCATCGAGGCCCATTTACCCCGGGGTTCCGTAACCTCCCGATACTCAGAATTCCCGTTTTCGCCCGGAACCATTCCGAACTCCAAACATAGGCTTCCAATATATCAATCTTTATGTCTCGACCATTCCGAGACTCCTCGTCATGTCCGTGATCACATCCGGACTCCAACTTCTTGGTACATCAAAATACATAAACTCATAATAACCGCCATCGAAACCTTAAGCGTGCGGACCCTACGGTTCGAGAACAATGTAGACATGACCTAGAACTATTCATGGTCAATAACCAACAGCGGGACCTGGATGCCCATATTGGTTCCTACATATTCTACGAAGATCTTTATCGGTCAGACCGCATAACAACATACGTTGTTCCCTTTGTCATCGGTATGTTACTTGCCCGAGATTTGATCGTCGGTATCCAATACCTAGTTCAATCTCGTTACCGGCAAGTCTCTTTACTCATTCCGTAATACATCATCTCACAACTAGCTCATTAGTTGTAGTGCTTGCAAGGCTTCAGTGATGTGCATTACCGAGAGGGCCCAGAGATACCTCTCCGACAATCGGAGTGACAAAACCTAATCTCGAAATACGCCAACCCAACATCTACCTTTGGAGACACCTGTAGTACTCCTTTATAATCACCCAGTTACGTTGTGACGTTTGGTAGCACCCAAAGTGTTCCTCCGGTAAACGGGAGTTGCATAATCTCATAGTTACAGGAACATGTATAAGTCATGGATAAAAGCAATAGCAACATACTAAACGATCGTGTGCTAAGCTAAGGGAATGGGTCATGTCAATCAGATCATTCTACTAATGATGTGACCTTGTTAATCAAATAACAACTCCTTGTTCATGGTCAGGAAACATAACCATCTTTGATTAACAAGCTAGTCTAGTAGAGGCATACTAGTGACATGTTGTTTTGTCTATGCATTCACACATGTATCATGTTTCCGGTTAATACAATTCTAGCATGAATGATAAACATTTATCATGAAATAAGGAAATAAATAATAACTTTATTATTGCCTCTAGGGCATATTTCCTTCAATATTTCCTTCAGCGGTGGACGTGCACATTCTCCTCCGTGACACGGTGATGTACCACCTGCGCGGGGGACTCAAGCCTCTGCACCGACGCAGGCCCATGTGACCGCCACCAAAGAAGCTCTGGGTCGACGACGGGCTGGCTCCTCACTAAGCTGCGCCTCACCAGAAGGTAGCACAACCCAGTACTAGCCCCGCGGAGCCAGTCCCGGACATGGCCCCTCGGCTCAAGCAGGAGTCCTCCACTGAGTCGACGACGAGGATGCGGGATAGGCACCGTCGACGTCGATAACAAAATGCTTAATTATGAAAATAAAATTAATAAACACATAGCAAAATTCGGCATGACCTTTGCTAAAAGCAGGACATATCGAGCGCCTGAAATTTGCCAGAACGTAAACGAATCGACACTTCTGGCAAAACATAGTCCACTCGGAAAAATATGACATGTCCAAAATGTGACATGTTCAAAATATGACATGTCCACTACATATTTGCATATAACAGGAAAAATTGCTTTAACTAAAAAAATAACAACAATTGCTTTAACTAAAAAAATACCTAGAATTCTGTTAACTACACCTAAAATTATGTTAAATACACCTAAAACACCTAAATTCTATTAACTACACCTATAATTAAAAACCTAGCTAAATTTCTGTCCTAACTTTAAAACCTAGCTAAATTTAAAAAACCTAGGGTTCATACCTAATCTGTCCTAGCTAGGGTTTGATCATAACCTACATTATTCTAAGAACCTACATTTTTTCAACTATATAGGATTCAAAATAACTACTCACTAATAACTATAACTAGGGAGGGAGGGAGGAGGAGGAAGGAGGGAGGAGTACCTCTCGGTGGAGGAGGGCCGGCGCGGGGGGGGGGGGACTGGCGGGGAGGATGGCCTGTGCGGAGGGCGGCCGACACGGGGAAGGGCGGCCGACGGGGGAAGAGGGCCCGTGCGAGGGAGGGCGGCCGGAGTAGGACGGGCGGCAGCCGGATCGGGGGATTGAGGGACTCGATCTGTGAGTGTGAGCGTGTGAGTGTGAGTGAGTGAGAGGGGAGGGGCATGCGGGCCGGTGTGGGGGGAGCAGAGGTAGGCTTAGCGGCAGCGCGGGGGAGGAGGCCCAGCGCTATAGCTAAAGCTGCAATAGTGGGCCGAGAGCGTGGCCCATCAACAGTAGCGTTGGCCGGGATATCCCGTGCTACTGCTAACGTGCGCTTGCAGCGCTAGTGTTGTCAGGCGCTACTTCTAAATAGCAGTAGTGTGGGGTCTTTAGCCAACGCTACTGCTAAATGTCTACCTATAAGCATTTCCCTAGTAGTGAAAGCCTCTCTTATGAGTTGTGAGTAGTTTACCACAGACCTTCGGGTCCATAGTTATTAGCTAGATGGCTTCTTCTCTCTCTTTGATTCTCAATATAAAGTTCTCCTCAATCTTATTGGAGATCTATTCGATGTAACTCTTTTTGCGGTGTGTTTGTCGAGTCCGATGAATTGTGGGTTTATGATCAAGTTTATCTATGAGAAATATTTGAATTGTTGGGGAACGTAGTAATTTCAAAAAAAATCCTACGCACACGCAAGATCATGGTGATGCATAGCAATGAGAGGGGAGAGTGTTGTCCATGTACCCTCGTAGACCGAAAGCGGAAGCGTTAGAACAACGCGGTTGATGTAGTCGTACGTCTTCACGGCCCAACCGATCAAGCACCGAAACTACGGCACCTCCGAGTTCTAGCACACGTTCAGCTCGATGACGTCCCCCGTACTCCGAACCAGCAGAATGTCGGGGAAGAGTTCCGCCAGCACGACGGCGTGGTGACGATCTTGATGTTCTACCGTTGCAGGGCTTCGCCTAAGCACCGCTACAATATTATCGAGGAGAACTATGGTGGAAGGGGGCACCGCACACGGCTAAGAGATCAAGAGATCAATTCTTGTGTCTACGGGGTGCCCCCCTCCCCTGTATATAAAGGAGTGGAGGAGGGGGCCGACCAAGGGGGGTGGCGCTCCCTAGGGGGGAGTCCAACCCCCACCGGGAGTAGGACTCCCCCCCTTTCCTATTAGGAGAGGGAGAGGGAAGGAAGAGGAGGGAGGGAAGAAGGAAAGGGGGGTCGGCCCCCCTCCCAATTCAGATTGGGCTTGGGGGGGCTCCTTTGCTCCTTTCCCCTCCTTTCCACTAAGGCCCAATAAGGCCCATATACCTCCCGGGGGGTTCCGATAACCTCCCGGAGCTCCGGTATTGTCCCAATCTCACCCGGAACCTTTCCGGTGCCCAAATATAGTCGTCCAGTATATCGATCTTTATGTCTCGACCATTTAGAGACTCCTCGCCATGTCCGTAATCACTTCGGGACTCCAAACAACCTTCGGTACATCAAAACTCATAAACTCATAATATAACTATCATCGAAACCTTAAGCGTGCGAATCCTACGGGTTCGAGAACTATGTAGACATGACCGAGACTCGTTTCCGGTCAATAACCAATAGCGGAACCTGGATGCTCATATTGGCTCCTACATATTATACGAAGATCTTTATGGGTCAAACCGCATAACAACAAACGTTGTTCCCTTTGTCATCGGTATGTTACTTGCCCGAGATTCGATCGTCGGTATCTCAATACCTAGTTCAATCTCGTTACCGACAAGTCTCTTTACTCGTTATGTAATGCATCATTCTGTAACTAACTCATTAGCTACATTGCTTCCAAGGCTTATAGTGATGTGCATTACCGAGAGGGCCCAGAGATACCTCTCCGACAATCGGAGTGACAAAACCTAATCTCGAAATACGCCAACTCAACATGTACCTTTGGAGACACCCGTAGAGCTCCTTTATGATCACCCAGTTACGTTGTGACGTTTGGTAGCTCACAAAGTTTTCCTCTGGTAAACGGGAGTTGCATAATCTCATAGTTGTAGGAACATGTATAAGTCATGAAGAGAGCAATAGCAACATACTAAACGATCAAGTGATAAGCTAACGGAATGGGTCAAGTCAATCACATCATTCTCCTAATGATGTGATCCCATTAATCAAATGACAACTCATGTCTATGGTTAGGAAACATAACCATCTTTGATTAATGAGCTAGTCAAGTAGAGGCATACTAGTGACTTTAAGTTTGTCTATGTATTCACACATATATCATGTTTCCAGTTGATACAATTCTAGCATGAATAATTTTATCATGATATGAGGAAATAAATAATAAGTTTATTATTGCCTCTAGGGCATATTTCCTTCAGTCTCCCACTTGCACTAGAGTCAATAATCTAGATTACACAGTAATGATTCTAACACCCATGGAGTCTTGGTGTTGATCATGTTTTGCTCGTGGAAGAGTCTTAGTCAACGGGGTCTGCAACATTCAGATCCGTATGTATCTTGCAAATCTCTATGTCTCCCACCTGGACTTGGTCCCGGATGGAATTGAAGCGTCTCTTGATGTGCTTGGTCCTCTTGTGAAATCTGGATTCCTTTGCCAAGACAATTGCACCAGTATTGTCACAGAAGATCTTCATTGGTCCTGATGCACTAGGTATGACACCTAGATCAGAAATGAACTCCTTCATCTAGACTCCTTCATTTGCTGCTTCCGAAGTAGCTATGTACTCCGCTTCGCATGTAGATCCCGCCATGACGCTTTGTTTAGAACTGCACCAACTGATAGCTCCACCGTTCAATATAAACACGTATCCGGTTTGCGATTTAGAATCGTCTAGATCAGTGTCAAAGCTTGCATCGACGTAACCATTTACGACTAGCTCTTTGTCACCTCCATAAACGAGAAACATATCCTTAGTCCTTTTCAGGTATTTCAGGATGTTCTTGACCGCTATCCAGTGATCCACTCCTGGATTACTTTGGTACCTCCCTGCTAAACTTATTGCTAGCATACATCAGGTCTGGTACACAGCATTGCATACATGATAGAGCCTATGGCTGAAGCATAGGCAACATCTTTCATTTTCTCTCTACCTTCTGCTGTGCTCGGGCATTGAGTCTGACTCAACTTCACACCTTGTAATACAGGCAAGAACCCTTTCTTTGTCTGATCCATTTTGAACTTTTTCAAAACTTTATCAAGGTATGTGCTTTGTGAAAGTCCAATTAAGCGTCTTGATCTATAGATCTTGATGCCCAATATGTAAGCAGCTTCACCGAGGTCTTTCATCGAAAAACTTTTATTCAAGTATCCTTTTATGCTATCCAGAAATTCTATATCATTTCCAATCAACAATATGTCGTCTACATATAATATCAGAAATGCTCTGAGCTCCCACTCACTTTCTTGTAAATACAAAGCTTCTCCAAAAGTCTGTATAAAACCATATGCTTTGATCACACTATCAAAGCGTTTATTCCAACTCTGAGAGGCTTGCACCAGTCCATAAATGGATCGCTGGAGCTTGCACACTTTTGTTAGCACCTTTTGGATCGACAAAACCTTCCGGTTGAATCATATACAACTCTTCTTCCAGAAATCCATTTCGGAATGCAGTTTTGACATCCATTTGCCACATTTCATAATCATAAAATGCGGTAATTGCTAACATGATTCGGACAGACTTAAGCATCGCTACGGGTAGGGCTGGGCATAAAAACCGACCAACTGAAAACTGAACAGAAACCGAGACCGAATAAACTGAATTTTTGGTTTTTTTACTGTTAACAGAAAAAATCGGTTAGCTGGGCTACTAACCAAACCAAATTCGGTCGGTTCGGTATATTACCCAGTTAACCGAATAACAGCCCACTCCACTCCCCAGCCCTTGCCCAGTACAGCCCACTGCCCCACCCACCAGCCACCAGGCATGCCACAAGTCCACGAACGACCCACAATCCCCCGCACCTGCAGCCTAACGCCCTAACCCACGATCCCCCACGCCCGTGCGCCCTCCCCTTGCACTACTTAGCCGCCGCCACCGCTTCTCATCTGAGGCACGGACGCAACCGCGAGCCACCGCTTCTCATCTGAGGCACGGACGTAGCCACGAGACGCCACCAGCCTGCAGGGACGCCACCGCCGACGCCACCGGCCACTGCATCTTCTCTGGTTCTCACCCATTCGGCCATCCCTGACGCAGTGAACGCCGTCGCGCAACCGTCGGCACTCGGCAACATCTCGGCCTCATCTCGGAGTCCAGTTCGTCATCATGTCTTCCATAACAGAAACTGAGTATCCAGTCAATGTAATAAGCTCAATCTCCCATCCTTTGTGCCCAGTTTTTTTGTTCTTTGTGAGTAGATGGTAAAGGTGGATCTGGAATTCTGGATGCTCTTGTTGTTTAGTTTTTGCTCATTCTCTGTCTCCAGATGCCATCTTTTGTGCTGCTCCACTGTTGAGTGTTGACATCTCTGCGTATATCACTAGGAAATCCTACTTGGATGACTAACTATTCACAAATACAACTTGTGAACGCTTCTATTATCTTGTCATGAAAATAACATTTGAACTGCAGTGGAGTGGATTCAGCTTTTAATGTATTGCAGAAGCAGAATGGAAATGACTGTATAGTGTATATCACTTGGAGTTTAATCCAAAGAGATAATGTCTGGTGCCACATTTTCGCTTAGTTGAATACAGTCCCAATCCCATGCCGTAAGGCCCATAACCATTAGTAGTCTGTGAATTATTAATATGGTCAGTTTACTTTTATGTTGTCATATGATTCTGCCAGCTTCTTTTTATTCCTAATTTGTTATTACTTGCTGGAAGCTGCTGATAAGGAACATGTTATTTAATTCTTCTCCAAAGTAATTAGTATAGAAGAATGATGACATGAATTCTAATTAAGTTACTATTTTGTAGATGGTTGAACCTGGTGGACTTGGTGATGACCTGAATGAAGAGGAGATGCAAGTTTATGAGGAAGAACAAAGAAAGATTGATGAGTATGAAAAGGAAAAGAAGGAGATGGAGGAATGACCTACAAGAAGGCAGATGAAGAAAAGATCACCGATGTGGGATCACTTTTTTTGAGGTACTAGTTGGTGGTATGCTCAAGTTTGGAAAGTTCACGGTCACTTGCTGTAATGAACCTCATGTAGATGCTGTTGTAGTCCAACATATTATGTTTTACATATATGTAGTTCTTTTAATTGAATCATGTGAATCCTTGTAATGTTCCATCTGCTATTCTATTTTACATGTATATATATAGTTATTTTATCTGAATTCAGCATCATGTACTATCTATTCTAACCGAATTCTGCACCATGCACAGAACATTACAGATTCGCAACGCTTGGCTGGAAGCTGGGATGGTCAACATTCTCTGGACATGTCAAGATGTTCTTGTTCATGATGGCAAATTAGGATTCTTATTTGTGGCTGCTCTTGAAGTGCACTTCAATCTCCTTCCCGTGTGCTTATGTTTTGAAGTGTAGTAATAAGTAAACTTTAAACTTGGTTGTCTTTTTGTTGAACTTGGAGTTTGGTTATGTGTCCTGGAACTTGGAATTTGGTTGTGTGTTGGACTGGAAATCTGGAACATGAACTTGGCTCTATTACTTGTCAGTTTGTCACTTGTCACTTGTCACTTTTCAGTGTGGACTTTGGAAGTTTTACATTTGATGATTGGTTATGCACTGTTCTGAATCCTAGTATTTGATATTATGTGATATTTGAATAGATGCGAATGTGCTATACACATTTTACTATTTTGCGTTGTTATGCTGTCAATTTTTTTCTTTAACCCATGCATGTTCATGTTGCTGTCAACTATCCTGAAAGTGCATTTTCTGTACATGGTACATAATTCGGTTTAAACCGAAAACCGAACCGAAAAATCTGTTAACCGAAAATTCGGTTAGCTGAATTTTAGTGCCAAATTCGGTTTTCACTTCTGCAAACCGAATTCACAAAAAAACCGAACAACAAAAACCGAAATTTCGGTTTCTACCGAACGCCCAGGCCTAGCTACGGGTGAGAAAGTCTCATCGTAGTCAACCCTTGAACTTGTCGAAAATCTTTCGCAACATGTCGAGCTTTGTAGACAGTTACATTACCATCAGCGTCAGTCTTCTTCTTGAAGATCCATTTATTCTCGATGGCTTGCCGATCATCGGGCAAGTCAACCAAAGTCCTTACTTTGTTCTCATACATGGATCCCATCTCATATTTCATGGCCTCAAGCCATTTTGCGGAATCTGGGCTCATCATCGCTTCCTCATAGTTCGTAGGTTCGCCATGGTCAAGTAACATGACTTCTAGAATAGGATTACCGTACCACTCTGGTGCGGATCTTACTCTGGTTGACCTACGAGGTTCGGTAGTAACTTGATCTAAAGTTTCATGATCAATATCATTAGCTTCCTCACTGATTGGTGTATTCGTCACAGGAACCAGTTCATGTGATGAACTATTTTACAATAAGGGGGCACGTACAGTTACCACATCAAGTTCTACTTTCCTCCCACTCACTTCTTTAGAGAGAAACTCCTTCTCTAGAAAGGATCCGAATTTAGCAACAAAAGTCTTGCCTTCAGATCTGTGATAGAAGGTGTACCCAATAGTCTCTTTTGGGTATCCTATGAAGACACATTTCTCCGATTTGGGTTCGAGCTTATCTGGTTGAAGTTTCTTCACATAAGCATCGCAACCCCAAACTTTAAGAAATGACAACTTTGGTTTCTTGCCAAACCACAGTTCATAAGGCATCGTTTCAACGGATTTTGATGGTGCCCTATTTAACGTGAATGCGGCGTTTCTAAATCATAACCCCAAAACGATAGTGGTAAATCAGTAAGAGACATCACAGATTGCACCATATCTAGTAAAGAACGATTACGACGTTCGGACACACCATTTCGTTGTGGTGTTCCGGGTGGCGTGAGTTGCGAAACTATTCCGCATTGCTTCAAATGTAAACGAAACTCGTAATTCAAATATTCTCCTCCACGATCAGATCGTAGAAATTTTATTTTCTTGTTACGATGATTTTCCACTTCACTCTGAAATTCTTTGAACTTTTCAAATGTTTCAGACTTGTGTTTCATTGAGTAGATATACCCATATCTGCTCAAATAATTTGTGAAGGTGAGAAAATAACGATACCCGCCGCGAGCCTCAACATTCATTGGACCACACACATCGGTATGTATGATTTCCAACAAATCAGTTGCTCGCTCCATAGTTCTGGAGAACGGCGTTTTAGTCATCTTGCCCATGAGGCACGGTTCGCAAGTACCAAGTGATTCATAATCAAGTGATTCCAGAAGTCCGTCAGTATGGAGTTTCTTCATGCGCTTTACACCAATATGACCCAAATGGCAGTGCCACAAATAAGTTGCACTATCATTATCAACTCTGCATCTTTTGGCTTCAACATTATGAATATGTGTATCACTACTCTTCAAGGGTGCATGACCATAAAAGATACTACTCATATAAATAGAACAACCATTATTCTCTGATTTAAATGAATAACCGTCTCGCATCAAACAAGATCCAGATATAATGGTCATGCTCAACGTTGGCACCAAATAACAATTATTCAGGTCTAAAACTAATCCCGAAGGTAGATGTAGAGGTAGCATGCCGACCGCGATCACATCGACTTTGGAACCATTTCCTACGCGCATCTTCATCTCGTCCTTAGCCAATCTTCGCTTAATCCGCAGACCCTGTTTCGAGTTGCAAATATTAGCAACAGAACCAGTATCAAATACCCAAGTGCTACTGCGAGCATTAGTAAGGTACACATCAATAACATGTATATCACATATACCTTTGTTCACCTTGCCATCCTTCTTATCCACCAAATACTTGTGGCAGTTCCGCTTCTAGTGACCGATCCGCTTGCAAGATACAAGCACTCGATCTCGAGCTTAGGTCCAGACTTGGGTTTCTTCTCTTGAGCAGCAACTTGTTTGCTGTTCTTCTTGAAGTTCCCCTTCTTTTCCCTTTACCCTTTTTCTTGAAGCTGGTGGTCTTGTTGACCATCAACACTTGATGCTCCTTCTTGATTTCTATCTCCGCAGCCTTTAGCATTGCGAAGAGCTCGGGAATAGTCTTGTCCATCCCTTGCATATTATAGTTCATCACGAAGCTCTTGTAGCTTGGTGGCAGTGATTGAAGAACTCATCAATGACACTATCATCGGAAGATTAACTCCCAGTTGAATTAAGTGATTATTATACCCGGACATTTTGAGTATATGTTCACTTGATGTAACTATTCTCCTCCATCTTGCAGCTATAGAACTTATTGGAGACTTCATATCTCTCAATTCGGGCATTTGCTTGAAATATTAACTTCAACTCCTGGAACATCTCATATGCTCCATGACGTTCAAAACGTCGTTGAAGTCCCGGTTCTAAGGCGTAAAGCATGGCACACCGAACTATCGAGTAGTCATCACCTTTGCTCTACCAGACGTTCTTAACGTCATCAGTTGCATTTGTAGCAGGCCTGGCACCCACCGGTGCTTCCAGGATGTAATTCTTTTGTGCAGCAATGAGGATAATCCTCAAGTTATGGACCCAATCCATGTAATTGCTACCATCATCTTTCAACTTAGCTTTCCCAAGGAACGCATTAAAATTAAACGGAACAACAGCACGAGCCATCTATCTACAACAAACATAGACAAGCAAAATACTATCAGGTACTGAGTTCATGATAAATTTAAGTTCAATTAATCATATTACTAAATAATCCCACTTAGACAGACATCTCTCTAGTCATCTAAGTGATCACGTGATCCAAATCAACTAAACCATGTCCGATCATCACGTGAGATGGAGTAGTTTTCAATGGTGAACATCACTATGTTGATCATATCTACTATATGATTCATGCTCGACCTTTCTGTCTCCGTGTTCCGAGGCCATATTTGTATATGCTAGGCTCGTCAAGTTTAACTTGAGTATTCTGTGTGTGCAACTGTTTTGCACCCGTTGTATTTGAACGTAGAGCCTATCACACCCGATCATCACGTGGTGTCTCAGCACGAAGAACTTTTGCAGTGGTGCATACTCAGGGAGAACACCTCTTGATAATTAGTGAGAGATCATCTTAAAATGCTACTCTCAATCAAAGCAAGATAAGATGCATAAATGATAAACATCACATGCAATCAATATAAGTGATATGATATGGCCATCATCATCTTGTTCTTGTGATCTCCATCTCCGAAGCACCGTCGTGATCACCATCGTCACCGGTGTGACACCTTGATATCCATCGTAGCATCGTTGTCGTTTCGCCATCTATTGTTTCTACGACTATCGCTACTGTTTAGTGATAAAGTAAAGCAATTATAGGGCGCTTGCATTTCATACAAAAAAGCGACAACCATATGGCTCCTGCCAGTTGCCGATAACTTGGTTACAAAACATGATCATCTCATACAATAAAATATAGCATCACATCTTGACCATATCACATTACAACATGCCCTGCAAAAACAAGTTAGACGTCCTCTACTTTGTTGTTGCAAATTTTACGTGGCTGCTACGGGCTGAGCAAGAACCGTTCTTACCTACGCATCAAAACCACAACGATAGTTCGTCAAGTTAGTGCTGTTTTAACCTTCGCAAGGATCGGGCGTAGCCACACTCGGTTCACCTAAAGTTGGAGAAACTGACACCCGCCAGCCACCTGTGTGCAAAGCACGTCGGTAGAACCAGTCTCGCGTAAGCGTACACGTAATGTCGGTCCAGGCCGCTTCATCCAACAATAACGCCGAACCAAAGTATGACATGCTGATAAGCAGTATGACTTGTATCGCCCACAACTCACTTGTGTTCTACTCGTGCATATAACATCTACGCATAAAAACAGGCTCAGATGCCACCGTTGGGGAACGTAGTAATTTCAAAAAAATTCCTACGCACACGCAAGATCATGGTGATGGTATAGCAACGAGAGGGGAGAGTGTTGTCCACGTACCCTCGTAGACCGAAATCAGAAGCGTTAGAACAACGCGGTTGATGTAGTCATACGTCTTCACGGCCCGACCTATCAAGCACCGAAACTACGTCACCTCCGAGTTCTAGCACACGTTCAGCTCGATGATGTCTCCCGTACTCCGATCCAGCAGAATGTCGGGGAAGAGTTCCGTCAGCACGACGACGTGGTGACAATCTTGATGTTCTATCGTTGCAGGGCTTCGCCTAAGCACCGCTACAATGTTATCGAGGAGAACTATGGTGGATGGGGCACCGCACATGGCTAAGAGATCAAGAGATCAATTGTTGTGTCTATGGGGTGCCCCCCTTCCCCGTATATAAAGGAGTGGAGGAGGGGGCCAGCCAAGGGGGGTGGCGCGCCTTGGGGGGAGTCCAACCCCCACCGGGAGTAGGACTCCCCCCTTTCCTATTAGGAGAGGGAGAGGGAAGGAAGAGGAGGGAGGGAAGAAGGAAAGGGGGGCGGCCCCCCTCCCAATTCGGATTGGGTTTGGGGGGGGGCCTCCTTTGCTCCTTTCCCCTCCTTTCCACTAAGGCCCAATAAGGCCCATATACCTCCCGGGGGGTTCCGATAACCTCGCAGAGCTCCAGTATTGTCCCAATCTCACCCGGAACCTTTCCGGTGTCCAAATATAGTCGTCCCGATCTTTATGTATCGACCATTTTGAGACTCCTTGTCATGTCCGTAATCACATTCGGGACTCCGAACAACCTTCAGTACATCAAAACTCATAAACTCATAATATAACTATCATCGAAACCTTAAGCGTGCGGATCCTACGGGTTCGAGAACTATGTAGACATGACCGAGACTTGTTTCTGGTCAATAACCAATAGTGGAACCTGGATGCTCATATTGGCTCCTACATATTCTACGAAGATCTTTATCGGTCAAACCGCATAATAACATACGTTGTTCCCTTTGTCATCGGTATGTTACTTGCCCGAGATTCGATCGTCGGTATCTCAATACTTAGTTCAATCTCGTTACCGGCAAGTCTCTTTACTCGTTATGTAATGCATCATTCCGTAACTAACTCATTAGCTACATTGCTTGCAAGGCTTATAGTGATGTGCATTACCGAGAGGGCCCAGAGATACCTCTCCGACAATCGGAGTGACAAAACATAATCTCGAAATACGCCAACTCAACATGTACCTTTGGAGACACCTGTAGAGCTCCTTTATAATCACCCAGTTACGTTGTGACGTTTGGTAGCACACAAAGTGTTCCTCCGGTAAACGGGAGTTGCATAATCTCATAGTTGTAGGAACATGTATAAGTCATGAAGAGAGCAATAACAACATACTAAACGATCAAGTGTTAAGCTAACGGAATGGGTCAAGTCAATCACATCATTCTCCTAATGATGTGATCCCGTTAATCAAATGACATGTCTATGGTTAGGAAACATAACCATCTTTGATTAATGAGCTAGTCAAGTAGATGCATACTAGTGACTTTGAGTTTGTCTATGTATTCACACATGTATCATGTTTCCGGTTAATACAATTCTAGCATGAATAATAAACATTTATCATGATATGAGGAAATAAATAATAACTTTATTATTGCCTCTAGGGCATATTTCCTTCATGAATCTCCTCTGAATTCTTTTATGTGTGATTAAGTTATCTTTGCAAGTCTCTTTGAATTATCAGTTTGGTTTGGCCTACTAGATTGATCTTTCTTGTAATGGGAGAAGTGCTTAGCTTTGGGTTCAATTTTGCGGTGTCCTTTCCCAAAGGATGCGAGGGCGCAAAGGCACGTATTGTATTGTTGCCATCAAGGATAAAAAGATGGGGTTTATATCATATTGCATGAGTTTATCCCTCTACATCATGTCATCTTTCTTAATGCGTTACTCTGTTCTTCATGAACTTAATACTCTAGATGCAGGCAGGAGTCGGTCGATGTGTGGAGTAATAGTAGTAGATGCAGAATCGTTTCGATCGACTTGTCTCGGACGTGATGCCTATATACATGATCATGCCTAGATAGTCTCATAACTATGCGCTTTTCTATCAACTGCTCGACAGTAATTTGTTCACCCACCGTAATACTTATGCTATCTTGAGAGAAGCCACTAGTGAAACCTATGGCCCCCGGGTCTATCTTTTATTATATAAGTTTTCCATCTACTTTTATTTGCATTTTACTTTCCAATCTATATCATAAAAATATCAAAAATATTTATCTTATCATATTATCTCTATCAGATCTCACTTTCGCAAGTGGCCGTGAAGGGATTGACAACCCCTTTATTGCGTTGGTTGCGATGTTCTTGTTTATTTGTGTAGGTGCGTGGGACTTTTGAGGAGCCTCCTACTGGATTGATACCTTGGTTCTCAAAAACTGAGGGAAATACTTACGCTACTTTGTTGCATCACCCTTTTCTCTTAAAGGAAAACCAACGCAAGCTCTAGACGTAGCAGGCACCAGCTGCTGGAGGACATCCCTCCCGATCCGAGGTGCCGTTGCAGATCGGCGGCAAGGCGGCAGCCTGGGAGGCGGTCGCCGGCGGCCGGCGCGGGTAGCACCACCTGCTGGAGGACCTGTTCCATCTGTGCTTGGGGAAGGCGAGGACGCGCAACACCGTTGACCTCCTTGTTATAGTTGTAGGCCTCCTCGATTGGACCTCCCCACTCATGACGCAGAGCACCATCGAGTTCCTCCTTCACCACACAGCTATGCTCCTAGTCCTCTCACATGCCTTCTCCAATAGCAGCAGTGCAAGTTGTTGGTTGTGTGGCTGCGAGCAACAATCAGCGGCGAAGCTCCGCCTAGCCATAACAGCAGTTTTGGAAGCTCCCTCTTTCTGGTTATCTACACTCTTTGTTGCGGTTCTGTACTTTTGTTATCTGCAGTTAGAATACTAACAACATATTTATTTCTGAAAATATTGGAAGTTTAATTAACTCATGGATTTTCAAATGTGAAAAGCTATATGTGAAAGGTAATCTCACAATACATATTTAAAACAACTTTTTGATTCAAATTCATTCCATGTTATCTCTTCAACCAAACACCGAAACAGAACCATTCCATTCCACCTAATTGTCGTTACTAAACACAGAAACGGAACCGACCCATTCTAATGGAATGGAACCATAACATTCCATTCCACCTCGTTCTCCAACCAAACACACCCTAAGGTACTTGAATGCAATTGTTCACTGTCCGCGGACGTTAAAGGGTCTGATTTGTCGAAGTCCGTTGTAGATGCTCTAATCTTCCGAAAAGAAAGATGAAGCACAATCTTGGTCTGCAGAGTTTTGTCTCCGCGGGAAAATGTGTAGTACGCCTTCCGTTGGCTCTAAGCAGTAACCAAGTTTACGTCTTCAGACAAACCAGTCCCGTCGGTGCACACGGCCCCACCGACAGTCTCCGCAAAAACGCATCCAAAATTTCGCGGCAGCGAACACCCCGCGCAAAAATCCATCCGAAAACCACGCGGGCCCACCCGCCATCCACCCAGACGAGATTCACTCCCTCCTCGCGCTCCCGCACCCCGCCTCGTCCTCACAGAAAAAGCACACCTCCCGCCACGTCACCGATCCGCGCCACCCCTCCTCCCCCACCCCCCACCGTCCACCTCCCATCCGACGGCCCACGACCCGCATCACGCGGATCGCGCCCCCCAAACCCGCGGCTATAAATCCGACCTCGCCCCGCACTCCACCACCACCAATCTCATCGCCCACCACCAAAAAATCCAACCCAATCCCACCGGAGAGAAAAGAGAAGATGTCGGGCCGCGGCAAGGGAGGCAAGGGGCTGGGCAAGGGCGGCGCGAAGCGCCACCGGAAGGTGCTGCGCGACAACATCCAGGGCATCACCAAGCCGGCGATCCGGCGTCTGGCGCGCAGGGGCGGCGTGAAGCGCATCTCGGGGCTCATCTACGAGGAGACCCGCGGCGTGCTCAAGATCTTCCTCGAGAACGTCATCCGCGACGCCGTCACCTACACCGAGCACGCCCGCCGCAAGACCGTCACCGCCATGGACGTCGTCTACGCGCTCAAGCGCCAGGGCCGCACCCTCTACGGCTTCGGCGGCTAGGCCGAGGGCCCAGCCATCCAGCTCGCCACGCCGCCGTCCGACCGAGAGTAGTAGTGGTATCTATCTTGTTGCTGTCTAGGGTTCGTTGTAGTAGTATCTCGCTGGTGTTTGCTCCCATCTTGTGAGCTGTTGTTGCTGTTGAGATGTACTGGAAGAAGTTTGGAACGAAAATTGCAGCAGTTTATCCCCTGAATTCGTCTGCGTCTCTTGCTCTGCTCATCCTCATTTGTGCACGATTTCAGCATTATCCAGTGTGCTGGGCGATTCCCCATTCCCGTGCCCTGAAATCTTCTGCCCCCAAAATCAACTTGGTTTTGCTTCGGCCTACGACCGGAGCCATCTGTATTTTTTAGCGTCTCTGAACTGCGAAATTCCTTCGAGCTGTTTATCCACTCTCTGAATTTTTCTGCAAACCAAGCACATCGCGTTGGCAGTGTGATTCTGAACCATCTCCGCATCTTCGTCTCCGAACTGTGAGACGCCCACCCACCCGAGCTGATTCAGACTACAGTTCAAATCCGCTGGGTAAGAACTGCGGACGCCGATCCACCCAGCCGGAGAATCGAGGGGAATGGAGCGGTTCTACACCGGCACGGCGGCGGCGCAGGTACGAGCCCCCCAAATCCTGTTCCGACCCGGCGATTTCGTCGAACACCTGAGGTGCATTGTGTTCTCGTTGCAGCCTTCGTTCGTTCACGTCCCATGCCTCTTGCTTCTGACACAGATTGGAGCCAAGGGTCGCCGCTGACCGCGGGGTAAGAGATGATGTGGTCGTGCTGCGGCGCTGGAACGCGGCCGCGGCCATGGGGGCCCTGGATTTGGGATCGCGTGCTCGCCTCTGCCCCGAATCAAACCCGCTTTGCTGCTCCCGCGATCTCTCGGTACAGATCTGCCTTTCCTTCCCCCTGTCTTTGCAAAAGTTGTCATCATCAGCCACAGCTTCGATTTGGGAGTTCATACCAGCTTTATTGGTTGCAATTTGGATGCGGGACTAATTAAGACTCGTGATGTTTTTCTTGAAAAAAAATATTTGTAAACAAAAGACTTAAGACTCCCGAGACCTTAGTAGCTGACCTGACCACTTGAACTGTGATGGGAACCAGCTATTTCCTTTTTTTTAAAAAAAATTTTGAAATAGGCATTCTGAAATGTGATAAGAACCAGCTTGTTTCTTTGCTTGTTCTTGAAAATGGATATCGGCCAACGGACTACCTTTTGAATTGTGATAAGGAGCAGCTGGTTTCTTTGGCTGAAATTAGATTTTGACGACCTGACCCAACTTTTTTAATGGAGGTAAGAACACAGTTGATTTCCTTGGCTGATAAATTGATATATGAACTGAATGCATCATGAAGAAACATGAACCAGTGTGGACCTAAGGCTGTAAAATGCAATTATTAGGTTGATGGGGTCTGGGTTTAGTTTACAGCTACCCATGCAGTCATCTACCAAAGGGCTTTATTTTTGTCTGAGTGCTGAGGTTTCAGGCTTTCAGCCTTGAGATGATCACACGAGTACTAAGCTTTATAAACAGCTACTAGTTAGAACTTATGATATATAACCAGCTAGCTAGCCTTGAATTTTGATGGGAAGCAGCTGATTTATTGGCCTGATTCTGAAAATAGATGACTCTGTGATGCATCGTTTTGAATTTTGGTAAGAGGCTGCTGATTTATTTGGCTGAAAGTAGATTTTGACTACCTGATCCAGTTTCTTCAATTGCAATAACCATTTAACCAGCTGGTTTCTTTGGCCTGAATTAGATATGAACTGACTATATTCAGAGGCAGCCGATAAGAAAATACACGACACATCATGGTCGCGCAGCGGCGGGCTGGAGCCCTGGAACACTACCATGGCCATGGGTGACCCTGGCGATGCTATTGCTTGCTCGCCTCTGCTCCAAATCAATCCACCTTGCTGCTCCCGCGATTTCCCGGTACTGATCTGCTTTACTTTCTCCATGTCTTTACAAAAGTTGTCATGATCAGCTGCTACTTCAATTTGGTGGTGAGTTCATACCAGCTTTGTGGAATCGGCTGCCATTCGGATGCACTACTAATTAGGACTCCTGATTTTTTAAAAAATATTAAAAATTAAAAATAGCCGAGACCTGATACCTGAGTACCTGACTTGACCATTTAAATTGTGATGGGAATCAGCTGATTTCCTTGCTTGTTTGAAAAATAGACGTTGACTATCTTGCAAATTTTCAATCTATTATGAGGAGCAGCTGATTTCTTTGCTTGTTTCTGGAAATATATATTGAATAACAGACAACGTTTTGAATTGTGACGATGAGCAACTGGTTTCTATTTTGACCCAACTTCTAGAATGTGGTGAGAAGCAGTTGATTTCCTTGTCTGACAAATTTATATGAACCGAATGCATCACGGAGAAACATGAACCAATATGTACCTAAAGATGCGAAATGCAAACATTAGGTTGATGGGGCCTGGGTTTGGTTTACAGCTGCCGATGTAGTCATATGCCCGAGGGCTTTATTGTTGTCTGACAGTCTGAATGCTGAGGTTTCAGGCTTTCAGCCTTCAGATGATCAAACGAGTACTATGATATATCAACATCTAGTTAGAGCTTACACTATATAAACAGCTAGCTAGCCTTGAATTGTGATGGGAAGCAGCTGATTTCTGTGCATGATTCTGAAAATAGATGTTGACTACATCCTTTTAAATTGTGGTAAGAGGCGGATAATTTCTTCGGCTGAAAGTAGATTTTGACTACCTGATCCAACTTCTTGAACTGCAAGAACCGTTTAACCAGTTGGTTTCTTTGACTGAAAATAGAAATGGACTGAATATATTCAGAGGCAGACTACAGGAAAATACACGGCACCTTATGGTGCTAAAGGCGCATAAATAAAGGTCTATGGGTTCCATGTTTGGTTTTCGGCTACCCATGCAGCTATTTATCCAAGGATTTTATGATAATCTGAATGCGGAGATTTCAGGCTTTCAGCCTTGATATGGTCAATCGAGTACAGTGATACCTAAACAGCTAGTTAGAACCTACGTCTGTAGAACAGTCTGAAGACTGTATTTAGCTTACGCTATTCTTTATTTCACGTCGGATCGAGCTTAGGCTATTGATGAACATGCACAATAGCACCACTTGTATACATTTTGCAACTTGGGACCTTTAAACATTAACAAGGACGATACACTACCATATTGGCACCTTACATTTCACAGTTGAATTTGGTTAGTTGGTAATGGTGTTTGCTAATGGTATTAGTAGCTTTGGTCTCTTTACATTTTAGGCTGATACCTTAAAATCATTATAAACTGATATTACAAAACTTTTAGGAACATGAAAACTGTGCACCAAATAAGATACATTGAACTAATTTTCTGCCTTTTGTATTAGTGCTTTCACTATAAATCATTGCATTGGATGATAGATACATGTAAAAGAAGACTTAAAGTACAAAGTAGCCCATTTGTATATTACATTACCAAAAGAAGAAAAGTATAGGCCTACATCAAGAATCAGAGTCCAAACTGAAGTGTTCATACTGTCCAAAGTGAGAAGTGTTTTTATCAAACATATACAAAGATACACAATGTAACTAGCGCTGGAATTTCTGGTTAGATCATGTTGGGCAAGCTGCATTCTCTAGTTTATTACTTTGTTTTGTTGCTGCACCACAGGTCTTCCACTATGAACTGCATCCAAGAATTGTCTTTGTCATTCTCGTTTGCAGTCGAGGACTCTCCAGCATCCTCAAAGTCTGTAACCTGTTCTTGATTTCCTTTTGCCTGTGCCGAGCTGCATTCCCCTTGTTTTTCAAATTCACCAGCTGGCACATTTTTCTTGAAAACCCGACACAGTGCATAGGAGTCCTGTAGAAGAACAAGAAAGATGAACAACCAATCCTCATTTCCTTTTTTTGCTTTCACATGGAACAAACTGTCTTTATGTTGGACAAATCATGGGAAGATCCAATCTGAAGGCTGAACCACATGGATGGAAAATTAATTCCATGCTAACCTTTTTGCTTTACTGAACAATATACAGCTGCATACTTAAACTGTGTCAATGATGCTTCTTTATTATGCTTTGAATTTTGCTGCTGTATTACATGTGCTATATCTGTAAGTTCAAATAACAATGATTATACATGTGGTGGATTGGGGGTCTGCGTCCTGCTTTCTCTTGTTCTCCTTTTTAGGTCTTACAACCTTGTTTATTACTAACCTGGTTTATTGAACACTATACAGCTGCATACTTATAAATTGTGTAGATGATGCTTCTTGTTATGCTGGGAACTTTTGCTGCTCTGGTACATGTGCTATATCCAATTATCCATACGACTATACATTGAAAGAACGTTCTATGTTTATACATGTGCTGGATTGGGGTCTGCATCCTGCTTTTTTTTGGGGTTCTCTTTTGTAAGACTTATCATTAGCTACTTGGTTCTAATATTAGAATTCAGAATTATGTGCAGCGGGAAATGATAGGCAAATTCACTTCTGATGGTATGCTGCAGCTAAATAGTTCTTTTAGAACATGACAAGCCATCCACAATTATGAACAGTTATGCTGTGTTATGCTTGAATCAAACTGTAACCAAATTCAGCTCTCATGAAAAGCAATGCACAGACCTCAAATACTACTAGTCTACTACTGTCTAAACAGTCCACAGAAATGTCAAATGGATAGCACAGCATGTACAATTCTTAGCTAGCAACTGTGCCCTGCTCTCACATCTAATCTACAGTTAATATGGGATCAATAGTTGTGTTCAGTTTTACTACCAAGTAAAGTAGGAGTGGGACATGGGGAATAAAGTGCAAAGCCACCGACACAGCACTGGGCCACACCGAAGGATGTCTAAGCTTTAAGGTAGCATAAACATGCAAAAGACCTAGATTATGTGTACTCTGCATCATGAGGCGGTGGTGGCACCCCTTATGCAGTCACACAGTATGGTTTCAGTTCAGAACCAAGGATTGGATGTTACATTTGTCTTATCAAGAGCACCAAAAAAAGTGCACCATGTGTGACCCCATTAGAAGAACTTCTGCTGTACTTTGTAAAGTATCTATGGTCTATGGAAGCAAGGAATACTTTATGCTGATGGATATGGGCCGGGGAAAAAGAGATAAGAACCCTAGCTTTTCATGCACTCCATGCATAAACAACGTAGTTTTCCTGAACTGCGTATGCCCTAGCTAATTTTCCCCTCTTTTATTGTCAATTTTATTTTTGCTGTTTATAATAAAAACAAATTTATTTTAGCAAGATAATCTCTCTAAAATCCTGCATATTTCCAAGGTATGATTACTACAAGATTGGCTGGATTTTAGTACTATGAACTGCATCCTGAGCTCACTAAATGCAGCAGAAACACAATGATTTAACTGATACTGAAAGTGAGGAGAGGAGGATGAAGGAGTAACCTGAACCCCCATGGTGTTGTTGCATTCGCTTTCCTCGATGCGGTACTCATGCATGACCCAGTTGCTCCTGATCCCCTGAGGAGCTCGGCCTTGGTAGAAGACTAATGTCTTCTTCATACCGATTGACCTCTTCTGGTAGTTGATGGACCGATCTTTGCCGGTCGATTTCCAGTATCCTGCCCGAGTTGCTCGGTTCGTCCGGCATCCATTTGGATACTTCCTATCCCTTGGCCCAAAGAAGTACCACTCAGGGTCTCTACTGGGCAGGAACGATTTCTCTTCCGAAACAAAGAACATATCCCAAGTTCAATCAGGACTCAGCAGTAGTTAGACAACAGGATGAACAACACAACGGAGTTTAATTTTTCAGGTTACCTGCTAGCTCCCAAGGCTCACACTTGTAGAGGTCTACCTCTGGGATGATGTCGAGTTCGATGCTCTGGCCATGGACCTTCCTCTTGAGGTAATAGTTCACAAGCTCCTCATCAGTTGGATGAAACCTAAAGCCTGGGGGGAGACCAACCGGCGCCATGATCTCCTGGTTCGCGTCCTCCTTTGTTGCCGATCTTTCTCTTTGTCTTTCCCCTTTGTCTTTCCCTACCGTGTCCAGCTTGTGCGCTCTTTAGCCCCTCCGTGAAATGATTCAAAGCCTGCCCTACAAGTAGCCGTGTCTCTCTTTCCAGGATTCTCACACAAGCAGGCTCTGGACGTCTTGCAGCACCGAAGGATCTTCTTTTCATTTCTTTTAACGGAGCCGACTTTTGTTCTGTTTTTTATCTGGATAACACACTTTTATGATCTCCAATGCTGGTAGGTCGTGGAGGGGCGCTGTACCAGCATGAGAAAGTTGTCACGATGCCGCCTGCCTGGACCTTGCATTAGATCATGTTCTTTTGCCCACTGAACTTGTTTTTGTGCCTCACAAGATTAGCCTCTTTGAAGTGTCGTAGAGAAGAAGAGGACTAAAGACAAGGGTTGGGAGCTATGCCACATGCATCTGTCTTGGGATCAGCATTGTAAAACAGAAAGTTTCAGAGGGGAAAAGGAAAGGTTCATGTAGCCATGAGGCCCTATAGTGTCAATGAGCTTGCATTGCTAGCCATTCAGACATCTAGATCAGACAAAACTTTTAGCTTTAGATTCTGACAAAGGAGTAATTGAGTGCTTTCGATCATCACATTTCCAGTAGAGCATACAAATGCCTCCAGAAGCGTAAGTTGATTAGAAAGCTCCTTGTGTTCAACAGTCCATAGAAATTAACGGCAATGATCTAGATCCTCTCTTTCTTGAATGGAAGCCGTTCGATTAGTAAGATCAAATGATCAGTCTCAACGCAAGAAATATTTATGTGTACTGCAGCCTTATTTTGAAGGGGATAAATGATCTGTTGAAAAACTGGCTGTTATTTTCTCCGAAACTCCTCCAACACTACAATGCCAACGAAGCAGACGGCGTCGCATGTAAAGAGGCCAGCGAGTAGCCTTACCCAATTCTGTACAAGAAAAGAAGGGCATCACCTTCAGATGCATGTGGTCTAAAGCAAATTCTGTTTCTAAATGTTGATTTGCAAATTACTTTGCAGTTGGTGTGACTATCCAAACGGCGAAACGGTTCAAGGGTACTATTGACCTGCTGGGCCATTCTGAAAAAGATTCAGAGCCAACACGCTTGTAGCGAAGATTCACAGCGAAGACTCATATAAGGTAGACTGCAGAACTTTAGTTCTGCCTTCTCTGGTACCAGCGAGGCAGGCCGGACCGATGCCCAGAAAGATGATATATCATTACTGTTTTTGCCTGAGATCTGCATAGAAGCTTTCCTGGCCATGTGGTAAAAGGAGATGTTATTGGAGCACCACTCGGGAAATACTTTGTTGCAGTACACGGTTTTGTGAAAAATACAGTCCTAGACCTGTATGTTTACTGAGAGTACAAAGCTGCTCTGGGCTTATATTTATTGACTTGAGAAGGATTCTGATTGACATTCTAGGGCTACTGGTAACAGCATGTGGTAACCTCTGATCTAGAATAGTATTCCTTCAACGCTTTTGTTCACAGAAGTGTTCAATTAAGCTTCTTCGTCAGTACTGATGCATGCCTTGCAATCCAAGCATGCAATGGAACCTGCTGTATAGGATTTTCCATGTTTACAGGATACGGTTCTTTGCATGTGATGTACAGAAAAAAGGTAGGTTTTCAGCATACGAAAATATGTTTAAAAATAGTAAAATGGTTCACGGTGAAATATCTATTTTATGAGTCATGAAGTATAAAAAAAATGTTTTTTCATATCTATATGCTTGGTCTATTTTTCTTATGAAATATATATGTAAACAATGTATGATACAAATTTGGTTGCGAAAAAATATACTTTAGTTGCAATTTTATTTTCTTATTTATTGACCAACAGATGAATGATGGATTTACTCAGGCAATAAGAACCAGGTGCCAGGTTTGGAGCAGATTGATGCAAATTGAGCAGGCAGTCACAAACAGTTAAATTTTTGTTCAATTCTATTGACATATAGGGAGACACAACAACTATATATGCTATGGAATGGCATAGCCTCACTCTTTCTTTTTCACAGGAAGAGGAGAAAAAAAAGCCTCCAGTGGAGAAGCATAATAATACATATGAACACCAAGGGAAGCAAGAACAGAAGAAGAAAAATACAAATGTAGTCTGATTGTTCCTATCATCATTATATATAAATATAAATCCTCCTTATGAGCTCAACTCCAGGAAGGATTACAGCGCCTTCACCTTGAGGCCAGCATCGATCGATCGGTTACCCAAACTCCCAGCAATACGCTGGAAGATGGAACCCAAAAGGATTATATATACCTTATTACTGCTTAATCTTTCACCTTCAACACTCGGTGATTATTGATAAATTGCCAGCAGCACCGATCACAAAAAGAAAAAGGAAAAAAATATATAGGTATATATCAGGAGGATTATTTCCACCGACAGAAGAAGCTCTCTGGCCGCATGCATGATCAGCCGGCGCAGGAGGTACTCTCCTCGGCGGCGGTGCTGGAGCACCAGGCGTCTTCTGAGATGAACTGCATCCAGGAGTCATCCTTGTCTGCCTCTTCGTCTGCGTCGGCGTCAGCACCGCCGGAGGTGGACCCTGCGGGCACGTCGGGCGACGGGGTCTGGTAGTACTCCTGTCCGGCAGTGCGGCTGCTGGCGAGCAGCTGCTGGCAGGCGCCCTCCAGCAGCGCCATGCTGCACTGCCCCTCCTGCAGCTCCTCCACCTCGGCGCAGATGGCGTTCTTCTTGAAGACCCGGCACAGCGCGTAGGTGTCCTGATCCATCCACAATGCATGGTATATTAACTCGTGATAGGAAAAAGTAAAAACAAGATCCATCCGCTATTGTGGTTTCTCAAGTCTTTTCTGAAAGTTTATGCACACACTGATGCATGATTATCTCATGTGGAGTTACTTGTGCCAATTAGTAGTCAATAGGCCTTGGGTTTTGGGCAATTTGATCCATCAGAGTGCCATCATAGTGTTGTATACATTCTTGTTGATTGTTAATCAGAAAAGAGTCCGATCGATGATCAAAGCAAAGCGGGAGAAGAAATAAGAAGACTGGGCGGCCATGGAAGAATCAGAAGGGTGTGAGGATGATGATGGGATTCAGCACGGAATAAAGCGGAAAGCGCGGGAGGACGCCGACATGCATATGGCCATGACACGAGCTGCTATCTCGCGCCAAGATGCATGAGGGCTTGCTTTGCTTTGCTCTCTAGCTTTGGCTAAGGCCCTTTAGTGTCTCATGAAGTCATGATCAGTGCAGACTGCTATAATCTCACCCAAAAGAAAGAGAGAACGTAGCGTAGCATGCATGGTTAACAGGCAGAGTACGTACTACTCTCTTATCTTAGAACAGAGAACGTAGCTGGAGAAAGAACAAATACTACTAATGCTAAGGCCCCGGCTTTTACTTTTGATAGTTAAATTTTTTGGACAGCAAGGCGAGGCCTACATGTTTGTCTCATCAGAGTATAGCTGGATGAAAGCAAAGTGACCCATACGCTACTACCAGCACTCGTACCGTTTTACTGACGTGATAGAAAGCCATGTTTTAATCCTCTCAGAAAATTTTACGCCTTTCATTTGGGATGCAAGCAGAAAATTTTCTTTGTTGCCCGGCCGGCCAGCACAAAAGAAAAGGATCGAAATTTTCTCAAAGCCCTAACTTCCAATTCCTAAAAAAGAACCCTAATTTTCCGTGCATAGGAGAGACGACGATCACCATGCACACGACGAGAGATATGATGATATAGCTAGAGAGAACGAAGGTGATTAATTATACATACCTGGATGGCGATGGTGTCCTCGGAGTCCTTGTCGTCGAGGCGGTACTCGTGCATGACCCAATCGGTGCGCACCCCCTGCGGCGCGCGTCCGCGGTAGTACACCAGCGTCTTCTTCATCCCGATTGCCCGCGCGCCGCCGCCGGCTCCTCCGCCGCCGTGGTGCTGCTGCGTCATGACGCGCCGGTCCTTGCCGGTGGACTTCCAGTACCCTGCCCGCGTCGCCCGGTTGGTCCGGAAGCCGTTGGGGTACTTGCGGTCCCTCGGCCCGAAGAAGTACCACTCCGGGTCACGGCTCGGCAAAAAAGACTTCTCTGCACGCGCCATGCATGAGGATGGTGTAATCCATCAGTCAGTTCACGTAGGCGAGATCACATGCGAATTCAAATCGATCGATCATACCTGCGAGGTCCCATGGCTCGCACTTGTAGAGGTCCACCTCCGGGATGATGTCGAGCTCGATGTGGAGCCCGTGGATCTTGCGCTTCAGGTAGTAGTTCACCAGCTCCTCGTCCGTCGGGTGGAACCGGAAACCAGGCGGCAGACCCACCGGCGCCATACCCCGGCGATCGACGGCGGCAGCAGCAGCAGCAGCTAGGTTGGTAGGTAGCTGCTTCGGCGGAAGAGCAAGACGCGCACTTTGCTTCTTCTTCTCTGCTCCTGCTGGTTGGAGGAGGGTGCTGCTGCTGCCTTTACCGGGCGGCCAGCTGCCCTTATAAGTAGGTTTTCTCTTGTTCTGGCTTCTGGGTCGATCGTCGTCGGCTGGGGTAGGAGGCACAGTAGTCGTCCTCCCCTCGAGATTTCCATCGATCGGATGGGGGCCACCTTTAGCTAGCTACCTCCTCTTTTCCAGATTCCCTCGCAAGCTTCATCCTTTTCCTTACACGGCCGACCGCCCCTCATTTCTCTCCCTAGACGTGTAACTCTCTCTCTCGTGTAACTCTCTCTCTCTCTCTCTCTCT
The DNA here is from genome assembly GCA_021437245.1 of Aegilops speltoides. Lineage (NCBI taxonomy): Eukaryota > Viridiplantae > Streptophyta > Magnoliopsida > Poales > Poaceae > Aegilops > Aegilops speltoides. The sequence continues at coordinate 409,674,940 of CM038145.1, read as the reverse complement.
CTCTCTCTCTCTCTCTCTCTCTCTCTCTCTCTCTCTCACACACACACACACTCTCTCTCTCTCTCTCTCTCTCTCTCTCTCTCTCTCTCTCATCCGGGCAAGTGAATGGATCAATTTTTTTGTGATTGACTAGATTACTCCATTGCTGAATACCGAGACAGTGTCCACTATATATCATGTCTTTATTGAGGTTTTCAAAAAAATCAAGTCCTTCAAAAACGGTTTATATATTTATATTACATAATCTCGGTGCAACAGTTAAAAATCTGAGTACATATATATTTATACATGTACAATGTGGAGCCATTGCTACATTGTTTGAGCATCCACACCCTATAAACACCTATAGTTTGGAGCCTCGGTAAACACACCATCTTTCTCTCGATCCAAGAGTTAAAAGCTGAGTATGCCCTCGTTATTTTGGACGCCACTTACGCACATTTTACGTTTTTTAATATATATGTACATTGTGGAGCCATCGGTCGATTCTTAGGTCATCCGCATCCCTATAAATAATTATAGTTTCCAACCTTGGTATATGTGTCAACTTTCTCTCTCATTCACCTCGGTAAGTGTTTTTTTACCATATCCTTTAGCACCACTTGAAGGTGCTAAAATATATTAAATTTATCATCCAAATTAAAGATTGGCACACAAGCTATTAGTTTAACATACTTTGCTAAGCTTAGCATTGGATGCTAAGCTTAGCGTTAGTGCTAAGCTTTTGATCTTAGCATCTACCCTCACATGCATCCTTTAGCACTAGTGCTAAACCTTTAGCACTAGTGCTAAACAATTTCTCCCACCTTTAGCCTCTGCTTAACACCTAGGGATGCGGATGCTCTTAGTACACATATATAACTTACTATAACACAACTATAGCGTTCAAATAACGACATCCATAGCTATTGAGGCATATTAATTTCCATGGACGAAATGCAGCAACACTGGTTGTAGTGAGCTGAGTTGGATCAAGAACGTGGGTACACCGGTAGCTTCTACATACAAAAAGGAAGAGGAAGGAAGAGAGAATTTACAAAGCAAAACCGAATCAGCTGTATCATGTGGACTCTGGCTATTTATGTGTGTGCGATCTTGTGTAGGAATATCACGTTTTTGTTCAGTGATGAATGATGGTTTATCTAAACAGTACCCCTACTACCATCTACGCTGCCACATTATGGGTTCTACATGCATGTCATCTTTTTGGTAATGGAAACTAGACACCATGCCATGCACACAAATCAGTTTGTTAAAATTTGAAAAGAACCAAAAAAGGGAAATAACTCATAAATATCCAACAAGGCAATCACCGTGCAGAGTAGCTGTGCAAATGTCTGCTGTAGCTTAAAAAATGTCAATAAAAGGAGCACATTTGCATAACCGAGACATTCATATTAGCATTTAAATTTGAATATGCTTATCACTTATGGCCATTTCCTTTTAATTCTAGGATAATTAAGATGTCTTCATTCATAAGTGATCAATTAATTGTACCTCGTGCATATAGCACCCCATGTTACATTTGCGCCGCATCACTATATCTATATGTACACACAGTGTAGAGCACTCTATCAATTAGCCGGTGCAGCGTAAAAGAAGACAATACACATGGAGCATCGGCTGTCCTACAAAAGGTAAGAGAATATATCCCTTGCCATGCACATTTTTGAAAGTTCAAAATGTGATTTTTCTCTTGCTAAGTTTCAATATCAGGATCACGATGAACAATGTTTAGCTTATAATTTCTTACGATATTACTAATCATATCCTTGATTCATAGGCGGTCAATGGCTCTATCTCAGTTTTGCCATGTTAAGCAGAAGATAAGAGCATCTTCAAGAGGCCCCTACTCCACCCCTCAAATCACTTTTTGAGGGCTAAGGACAAAAAATCAACCCCAATAACCCCTACTACATTTTTTTTGTTGCAAATCAACCCCTACAACATTCATAACAGAGGATCCAAAAATAATAATCCTCCAAGCCCTCAGTTCAAGGCCGCCCTGCTCCATCCTCCTAACCTCCTCCCTCCAGGATCCCACCCCTCTCCTCTGCCCGATTTCGCCACCCCGCCCGTCAATCTGGGCGGTGCCGGCCGTCTCCCTCCACTAGCGCCACCGAGGCTGCCACCCTCTTGCCGTTCCGCCTCTCCATGTTTTCCCGCACCGTGCCCCCGCCTTACAAGGTGCAAGTCACTACGGCATCGCCTCCCTGCCAGCACTGTTGTTTGTGTTATCATTGAGAGCGAGTGTGGGTCAAAATGAAGACTTCAAGTGAAATGATATGGGAGTCTATGTGGCTTTGGAGGATCTGCATCACATTACTGCTAGATGAATTCCTTGATGTCTAGAGAAGGATGGAAAGCCCTATAAGCGCACGATCAACTTTGAAATGACCTTTTTTTTTCCGACGAAGGAGCCCCTCTCCAATTTTAATTAACCATGAAAATGATAAAACAACGGTAGGTAATATATATCAAACATGAGCCTTGGCTCAGACCATGGCCAACACAAGCGATCAACTCAAAGATGATCTTTTTTCAGCATTCATGGGAATCATATGTGTCCAAGTAGTTTATTTACTATATTTTTGTTTAAAACACCGACTACGTTAGATGAACTATGTAGTTCGATGGACATTTCCTAGCATTATTTGTTTCTTTTTGTGTTCAAAATTTTGAATTGTGGCGCTCAAAATTATGAATTTGAACATTGTTGAGTTTTATGCGTAGACATATTACAGTTCAAATTATTGTGGTGTCAAATTTGGTGTCACATAGAGCAAATGTGCAACAATAAGATGTTTTCTACGAAGCTGAGAAATGAAGGGCATTGTTAGAGTTTTTAGGGCTGAGAAAGTAGGGGGTGCCTTCAAATGACCCTTGGAGGGCCTTTCTTGGAGATGCTAAAGCAACTAACGCAATGGATGGAAATTAGTAACATATTTTTTTTTGCACAACTCACAAATGATCCCATTGAACACAATAAAAATATATGGTCATGCTTTGTGTCCATTTTCTAAAACTGTTTTTCTATTTTTTTTAGAAAAGCTTGACCGATGTGATTTTCTTGCTAAGTTTTAAAAGCGGGATTGTATGGAACCATGCTCACACCAGTACTATATACTACGAAAATCCCTTTCGGTGCCCGGGCTCAGATGAGCCCGGTGAACAGTACCACAGTTTAAAATAGAAAGAAGTTCAAAAAATTTCAATTTTTTTGTGGTGCAAGATGCTCCTATGCGTGAACTCCGTGCAAAATTTTGTGAAGGTTGGACATTCAAGGAGCTTGTGGCAAAAAAGACAAAATCTGGTGTGAACAGTGCGATTTTCAAGAGTTTCTCAGACATCCGAAATTTATCTTTTTTGCCATGAGCTCCTCGAATGTCCAAACTTCACAAAATGTTGCACAGAGTTCATGCACAGAAGCATCTTGGACCACAAAATTTTGGGATTTTTTTGAACTTTTTTTCTATTTTAAACCAATGCACTGTTCATGACCGGGCCCATCTGATCCCGGGAGCCAAATCACTGCTCTCATACTACGATTCTGTATTCATGACTCATGAGTGCACACGCCAATGTACTGAAGACAAAAAGCAAAGGAAAAAGAAGAAGAAGAAGAGAGAGAGAGAGAGAACCGTGCGTAAAAATATCTTTAGATTTTTTTAACCTTCAAGTACCTTGAATAAGAAGGGCATATAGATCAAGTGCTTTGCTGTCATAGTCTCGCTTTGATGCGTGCTACTTCCTCCGTTCCAAAATAGATGACTCAACTTTAGTACGAAGTTGAGTCATCTATTTTGGAACGGGGTGAGTACATATCAGCTTTTCCTTTTAGCCATAAGTTGTCCTCGCCTTTCAATCGACCGTGCTACAAACACAACTGATGATGGAAATTTGATTCATTTAAGGCAGAGCAAGGTTAAGATCATGTAGACCACACCTCCTCCACTAGCGGTATGAGACTAAACTTTAGAGAATATAAATCATGATTAAAATTATTATTAGCATGCAACAATCTAGCATACTAGATGAACATGGAAACATGTACCGCAACATTGCACAAGTAATGACAACCATAGTGAGAGACATGAACAAATCACGACGCACATACCATTTATTTGTAGCCGTAGCTGCTGCAGGAGAGATGTTGTTGGTGACGCATTGGTCAAGATAGGTCGAAGCAAATGACGTTGGAGACATCGGTTCGCGATGCGACCCGACTTGGATGGAAGACACCCATGGTGACGAAGTTGAGCAGTCGCACGAAGCGCTTCCCAAAAACCTAATTCGTCCTCTCCCTATGCAGGATCACAAGGAGAAAGGGTTCTAGAGACCTGCTCTCCTGCTCGCTGGTGCACACACACACGTTTGGAATGGAGTAGACTACGCTGATGTTGCAAGTTGTGAGATGAGGCAAAACCCTAGCTTGTTTCGATGTATCTTTGGCCGTAGCTGGTAAGTCATATTTATAGGAGGACCAAGGTGGTAGCGCGTCATGATCACAATCTCAAACCGACTTGGTTTTCAAGTCGTAATTTACCGGGCAAGTCAACTTGTGAACCATTCACACACATGTCGCACAACCACACCTCGCCCTGGCCAGACCAGGCCAGGCGAGGCGAGCGTGCACGCATGTGGTGTTCTCTTTCTCTCGTCATACTCACCGCATAGTGTGGTGGGGAGAACCCACTATGTAAACATGTCTCATACCTCCTCCAGTAGTGGCATGAGACTAAACTTTAGAACCACCCTGTTGGTGTCCTGGACTAGGGGGTGCTTACCACGACGGCTTGCCGGTTATGGGCCGGGCTGAGGACCCAACAAAGACTGATGAATGGGCCATGCAGGCCCTGTCCCTCGGTGTAATCAAGATGAAGGCCTCCGAAGGCTTGGCGTACACTTCAAGGCATAGTTGAATGATCGACATGCTTATCCCTATATTGTAACTGACGATGTGTAAACCCTAGATACCCTTTGTGCCTATATAATCCGTGAGGTTTAGTCTGTAGAGGCACGATTGCAAGGTTTGGAGTTTAGAACTCCTTCATATGATCTTGAGGTAGATCATACTGTACTCTATACCCCATCACAATCAATATTGTTGGGGATCGTTGTGGAAATTAAAATTTTTCTACGCATCACCAAGATCAATCTATGGAGTGACTAGCAACGAGAGAGAGGGGAGTGCATCTTCATACCCTTGAAGATCGCGAAACGGAAGCGTTGCAATAACACGGATGAAGGAGTCGTACACGTAGCGATTCATATCGCGGTGGATTCCGATCTAAGCGACGAACAACGGCACCTCCGCGTTCAACACACGTGCAGCCCGGTGATGTCTCCTGTGCCTTGATCCAGCAAGGATGAGGGAGAGGTTGAGGAAGAAGGCTCCAGTAGCAACACGATGGCGTGGTGGTGGTGGACCAATGGTTCTCCGGCAGGGCTTCGCCAAGCTCAAACGGAGGAGGAGAGGTATTGGAGAGGGGGAGGGCTACGCCTTGGATGTGGTGCGGCTGCCCTCCCTCCTCCCCTCTATTTATAGGGTGAAGGGGGAAGGGGGCCGGTCCCTCTAGATGAGATCTAGGGGGGGGGGCAAGGGAGGAGGCTTGCCCCCCAAGCCAAGGGGGGCGCCCCCTTTAGGGTTCCCCCCCAACCCTAGGCGCATGGGCCCTAGGGGGTGGCGCCCAGCCCACTTGGGGCTGGTTCCCTTCCACATACAGCCCATAAGGGCCCTTTGGGGCAGGTGGACCCTCCCGGTGGACCCCCGGAACCCCTTCGGTGGTCCCGGTACAATACCGATAAACCCCCGAATACTTCCGGTGACCATATGATGATTTCCCATATATAAATCTTCACCTCCGGACCATTCCGGAACTCCTCGTGACGTCTGGGATCTCATCCGGGACTCCGAACAACATTCGGTAACCACGTACAAACCTTCCCTATAACCCTAGCGTCATCGAACCTTAAGTGTGTAGACTCTACGAGTTCGGGAAACATGCAGACATGACCGAGACAGCTCTCCGACCAATAACCAACAACGGGATCTGGATACCCATGTTGGCTCCCACATGTTCCATGATGATCTCATCGGATGAACCACGATGTCGAGGATTCAAGTAATCCCGTATACAATTCACTTTGTCAATCGGTACGTTACTTGTCCGAGATTCGATCGTCGGTATCCCAATACATCGTTCAATCTTGTTACCGGCAAGTCACTTTACTCGTTCCGTAATGCATGATCCCATGACCAACTACTTAGTCACATTGAGCTCATTATGATGATGCATTACCGAGTGGGCCCAGAGATACCTCTTCGTCATACGGAGTGACAAATTCCAGTCTCGATTCGTGTCAACCCAACAGACACTTTCGGAGACACCTGTAGTGCACCTTTATAGCCATCCAGTTACGTTGTGACGTTTGGTACAACCAAAGCATTCCTACGGTATCCGGGAGTTACACAATCTCATGGTCTAAGGAAATGATACTTGACATTAGAAAAGCTTTAGCAAACAAACTACACGATCTTGTGCTATGCTTAGGATTGGGTCTTGTCCATCACATCATTCTCCTAATGATGTGATCCCATTATCAATGACATCCAATGTCCATAGTCAGGAAACCATGACCATTTGTTGATCAACGAGCTAGTCAACTAGAGGCTCGCTAGGGACATGTTGTGGTCTATGTATTCACACATGTATTACGGTTTCCGTTCAATACAATTATAGCATGAATGATAGACAATTATCATGAACAAGGAAATATAACAATAACCATTTTATTATTGCCTCTAGGGCATATTTCCAACAGTTTGCCACTTGCACTAGAGTCAATAATCTAGTTACATTGTGATGAATCAAACACCCATAGAGTTCTGGTGTTGATCATGTTTTGCTCGTGGAAGAGGTTTAGTCAATGGATCTGCAACGTTCAGATCCATATGCACTTTACAAATATCTATGTCTCCATCTTGATCATTTTCACGAATGGAGTTGAAGCGATGCTTGATGTGCCTAGTCTTCTTGTGAAACCTGGGCTCCTTGGCAAGGACAATAGTTCCAGTGTTGTCACAGAAGAGAGTCATCGGGCCCGACGCATTGGGAATAACTCCTAGGTCGGTAATGAACCCCTTCATCCAGATTGCTTCATGTGCTGCCTCCGAGGCTGCCATGTACTCCACTTCACATGTAGATCCCGCCATGACGCTTTGCTTGCAATCGCACTACCATCGCCCCACCATTGAAAAGATACACGATCCGGTTTGTGACTTGAGTCATCAGATCGTGTCGAAGCTAGCATCGACGTAACCCTTTCTGACGAGCTCTTCGTCACCTCCATAAACAAGAAACATATCATTAGTCCTTTTCAGGTACTTCAGGATATTCTTGACCGCTGTCCGGTGTTCCATGCCGGGATTACTTTGGTACCTCCCTACCAAACTTACGTCAAGGTTTACATCAGGTCTGGTACACAACATGGCATACATAATAGACCCTATGGCTGAGGCATAGGGGATGACACTCATCTTTTCTCTATCTTCTGCCGTCGTCAGGCTTTGAGCTGAGCTCAATTTCACACCTTGCAATATAGGCAAGAACCCCTTCTTGGACTGATCCATATTGAACTTCTTCAATATCTTATAAGGTATGTGCTTTGTGAAAGACCTATGAGGCGTCTCGATCTATCTCTATAGATCTTGATGCCTAATATGTAAGCAGTTTCTCCAAGGTCCTTTATTGAAAAACACTTATTCAAGTAGGCCTTTATGCTTTTCAAAAGTTCTATATCATTTCCCATCAATGGTATGTCATCCACATATAATATGAGAAATGCTACAGAGCTCCCACTCACTTTCTTGTAACCACAGGCTTCTCCATAGGTCTGCACAAACCCAAACGCTTTGATCATTTCATCAAAGTGAATGTTCCAACTCCGAGATGCTTGCACCAGCCCATAGATGGAGCGCTGGAGCTTGCATACCTTGTCAGCATTCTTACGATCGACAAAACCTTCCAGCTGCATCATATACAATTCTTCCTTAAGGAAGCCGTTAAGGAATGCCGTTTTGACGTCCATTTGCCATATCTCATAATCGTAGAATGCGACAATTGCTAACATGATTCAGACGAACTTCAGCTTCGCTACGGGTGAGAAGGTCTCATCGTTGTCAACCCCTTGAACTTGTCGATAACCTTTAGCGACAAGCCGAGCTTTATAGATGGTAACATTACCATCTGCGTCCGTCTTCTTCTTAAAGATCCATTTATTTTCTATCGCTCGCCGATCATCGGGCAAGTCTGTCAAAGTCCATACTTTGTTTTCATACATGGATCCTATCTCGGATTGCATGGCTTCAAGCCATTTGTTGGAATCCGGGGCCCGCCATCGCTTCTTCATAGTTCGAAGGTTCACCGTTGTCTAACAACATGATTTCCAGGACAGGGTTGCCATACCATTCTGGTGTGGAACGTGTCCTTGTGGACCTACGAAGTTCAGTAGCAACTTGATCCAAAGTACCTTGATCATCATCATTAACTTCCTCTCTAGTCGGTGCAGGCACCACAGAAACATCTTCCTGAGCTGCGCTACTTTCTGCTTCAAGAGGCAGTACTTCATCAAGTTCTACTTTCCTCCCACTTACTTCTTTCGAGAGAAACTCTTTCTCTAGAAAGGACCCGTTCTTGGTAACAAAGATCTTGCCTTAGGATCTGAGGTAGAAGGTATACCCAATGGTTTCCTTAGGGTATCCTATGAAGACGCATTTTTCAGACTTGGGTTCGAGCTTTTCAGGTTGAAGTTTCTCGACATAAGCATCGCATCCCCAAACTTTTAGAGATGACAGCTTAGGTTTCTTCCCAAACCATAATTCATACGGTGTCGTCTCAACGGATTTAGACGGTGCCCTATTTAAAGTGAATGTAGCTGTCTCTAGAGCGTATCCCCAAAATGATAGCGGTAAATCGGTAAGAGACATCATAGATCGCACCATATCCAATAGAGTGCGATTACGACGTTCGGACACACCGTTACGCTGAGTGTTCCAGGCGGCATCAGTTGTGAAACAATTCCACATTTCCTTAAGTGCGTACCAAATTCGTGACTCAAATATTCTCCCCCAAGATCTGATCGTAAGAACTTTATTTTCCTGTCACGTTGATTCTCTACCTCATTCTGAAATTGCTTGAACTTTTCAAAGGTCTCAGACTTGTGTTTCATCAAGTAGACATACCCATATCTACTTAAGTCATCAGTGAGGGTGAGAACATAACGATAGCCTCCGCGAGCCTCAACGCTCATTGGACCGCACACATCAGTAAGTATGATTTCCAATAAGTTGGTTGCTCGCTCCATTGTTCCGGAGAACGGAGTCTTGATCATTTGCCCATGAGGCATGGTTCGCATGTGTCAAATGATTCGTAATCAAGAGACTCCAAAAGTCCATCTGCATGGAGCTTCTTCATGCGTTTGACACCAATGTGACCAAGGCGGCAGTGCCACACGTATGTGGGACTATCATTATCAACCTTACATCTTTTGGTATTCACACTATGAATATGTGTAACATCACGTTCGAGATTCATTAAGAATAAACCATTGACCATCGGGGAATGACCATAAAACATATCTCTCATATAAATAGAACAACCATTATTCTTGGATTTAAATGAGTAGCCATCTCGTATTAAACGAGATCCAGATACAATGTTCATGCTCAAAGCTGGCACTAAATAACAATTATTGAGGTTTAAAACTAACCCCGTAGGTAAATGTAGAGGTAGCGTGCCGACGGCGATCACATCGACCTTGGAACCATTCCCGACGCGCATCATCACCTCGTCCTTCGCCAGTCTCTGTTTATTCCGCAGCTCTTGTTTTGAGTTACAAATATGAGCAACCACACCGGTATCAAATACCCAGGAGCTACTCTGAGTATTGGTAAGGTACACATCAATAACATGTATATCACATATACCTTTGGTGTTGCCGGCCTTCTTGTCCGCTAAATACTTGGGGCAGTTCCACTTCCAGTGACTGTTTCCCTTGCAATAAAAGCACTCAGTCTCAGGTTTGGGTCCATGCTTTGGCTTCTTCCCGGCAACTGGCTTACCAGGCGTGGCAACTCCCATGCCGTCCTTCTTGAAGTTCTTCTTACCCTTGCCTTTCTTGAAACTAGTGGTTTTATTGACCATCAACACTTGATGTTCCTTTTTGATCTCCACCTCCGCTGATTTCAGCATTGAATATACCTCAGGAATGGTTTTCACCATCCCCTGCATATTGAAATTCATCACAAAGCTCTTGTAGCTAGGTGGAAGCGACTGGAGGATTCTGTCGACAACCGCGTCATCCGGGAGGTTAATTACCAGCTGAGACAAGCGGTTGTGCAACCCAGACATTTTGAGTATGTGCTCGCTGACAGAACCATTCTCCTCTATCTTACAACTATAGAACTTGTCGGAGACTTCATATCTCTCGACCCGGGCATGAGCTTGGAAACCATTTTCAGCTCTTGGAACTTCTCATATGCTCCGTGTTGCTCAAAACGCTTTTGGAGCCCCGGTTCTAAGCTGTAAAGCATGACGCACTGAACCAGGAGTAATCATCACTATGTGACTGCCAGGCGTTCATAACGTCTTGAGTTGCTGGGAAAACAGGTGCTTCACCTAGCGGTGCATCTAGGACATATGCTTTCTTGGCAGCTATGAGGATGATCCTCAAGTTCCGGACCCAGTCGGTATAGTTGCTACCATTGTCTTTTAGCTTGGTTTTCTCTAGGAATGCGTTGAAGTTGAGGGCAACATTAGCGTGGGCCATTTGATCTACAAGACATATTGCAAAGATTTTAGACTAAGTTCATGATAATTAAGTTCATCTAATCAAATTATTTAATGAACTCCCACTCAGATAGACATCCCTCTAGTCATCTAAGTGATACATGATCCGAGTCAACTAGGCCGTGTCCGATCATCACGTGAGACGTACTTGAAAGGACCACGATGTCGCCTAGAGGGGGGGGGGGTGAATAGGCGTTTTAAAATCTTTTACGGATTTGGCTATATCCTAATGCGGAAATAAACTAAGCGGATACTTTTCAAGCACAAATCCTAAATATAGTAAGCTCACCAAGTGCACCAACAACTTAGCATAAACAAGATGAGAACAACGAGGATATGAGTAAGCACAAGTAAGTCACACAAACTTACTCAGTGTATATCACGAGGTATTGAAATGAATAATACACACAACCACAAGTAAGCAATACAAGCTTACACAAATTGTATCACAATATATGGAATTGAATGATACAAGCAAACTCAAGTAAGTTACACAAACTTACTTGAGCAATATCACAATATATGGAAGTTTATAACACAAGTTAGCAATTCACACTAATCACAATGTATGTCAATAGTAGCAAGTATGAATTGCGGAATATGAAGTGTAGGCCTAAATAATCTCTACAAGGAAATGGCCAACACAATATAATCAACCACCACAATATAATGAGGACAACAAGATATAGTGTATGCACGGTCAAATGACCAAAGTAAACCGCAAGTAAGGAGTTAGGGTTAGGGATAACCAAAGTCACGGAGACGAGGATGTATCCCGATGTTCACTTCCTTGGAGGGAAGCTAGTCACTGTTAGAGAGGTGGATGTTACCATGAAGGCACACCAACGCCACGAAGGCTCACCCTATTCTCCTTGAGATATCACCACGAAGGCGATTCTCAACCACTAGTGGTAGACCTTGAGGCGGCCTCCAAACCTTCACAAACTTTCCGGGGGACAAATCACAAGTTGATTCCTCACCAGAGCACTCCTACCGCCTAGGAGTCTCCAACCTCCAAGAGTAACAAGAACAAAGGGGAAATGCTCAAGACTTGCTCAAATCACGAATTCCTTTGGTCAAGAGAGGGAGAGGGAGTGGATCTATCACTTGATTGGAAAATCTCTCAAGAACTCTCATGAATCTCTCCGGGATCTAAGATTTGGTGTAGGATAAGTGAGAGGGAGCCTTTTTGTGTTCTAGGGTTCATATGAATGTGTTGCTCAACCCTCCCCCGGAGTGGGAGAGGGATATTTATACCCCCAAAGAAAATAGAGCCGTTTCTCGCAATTGTCGACCTGCCCGGATGATCTGGACGCATACCCGGATGATCCGGGCAATGCCCGGATGATCCGGGAAGGTCAATATACAATGTGGTGAAGTAGATACCCGGATGTCTGGGGACATAGCCGGATGATAGGGGCAATTCCCGGATGATCCGGGTGGGTAGCCGGATGATCCGGCTAGCGGAATAAGCTTCTGTGATGAATTTTACGAATAACCTGGATGATCCGGGTAGGAACCCGGATGATCCGGGCAAAGCCCGGATGATATGGGAGAGGACCGGATGATCCGGCCAAACCAAACTGCTGCAGCCTAGAAACTGAAACAGGCACAACTTTTACATCCGGACTCCGATTTTGATGATCTTGGGCTCGTTTTGAAGCTATGAAAAAAAACCCAGGTCCTCACATAGAGAACCACCCAAGATGAACCAAAATGGAGGATGCAAAATATGCAAAGGTTTTATCATGTATTTGGGTAACCTATTTGGCTTTGGATTTTCTTTGGTATATAGGATATGAGTGGAATTGTGTAGAGAAGATGTTGACTTGAGCAAATCTATCACGAACCCCTTTGATCCCCTATTAATAGTGCGGGATCCCTATAACTCAAGAATCATAAAAATAGCTACACTACATAGCTATCAATAATCCATTCTTGAGTGTATATGTTTCTTTGGTGGTGATCACTCCACAACACTAACGTCAAAGGAACTAATACCTTTGACACGAGCCGTTCACTAGAGCTTGATGTTGATGTTTCTTCTTGGCTCAAGATGAAGGCAAGACATTGGTAAAGTCTTCATGTCTCTCCCCCATACACAATGTGGGGACGCTTTGCTTTGTATTCATCTTCACTTGTCCATCATGTGACCATCCACAAGCTTCAAGCATGTAATCCTACGGGATGGTTATCTTGAACTTGCCCTTGTCAACCATGATCACCAACACTTGATGTCATCCTCTCATAGAAATTTGAAATTTCTTTCTCGATGCAAGCCCATGAGAATCACCTAACCCTAAAAAACATAGACAACACATAGTATGGGTTAGTACACAGAGTGTAATTGATAATTTCTTATCCTACCACAAGATCCTATGTGGTGCATCATTTGTGCTCGTGTGTTGACCATTTAGAGTTTGATCTTTGAGCTTCATCTTGGTCAACCTATATCTCTACTCCATGTTTAATCTTGACGTCTTGAAGGGTATATTGAATTCTTCACTTGAATAGCTTGCTTGAATACTTGATCAATCATGACTCAACACATGAGTCCATTATGATCATATCTTTGAGCCACTCCTAGAGTTCATCATTCAAATCATCCTTTTAAGATCTTGATCCATTATGTCTCAAATCATAGCTCTAAGCATGGCAACCCTTAAGATACTCCAACGAACTTCATTTTGATCATCTCAATGTAATTGTTGCTTCAAAGGAGTTGTCTTCCATTAGTCTTCAATCACATTCCAATGGGACTAACCTTCAAATGTATATCTTAATGCAAACATTAGTCCATAAGGATTGTCATTAATTACCAAAACCACACATGGGGACGGCATGTACTTTCACTAGTCATCATCCGTGAACATCTTCATGTTGATCGTATCTGCTATACGACTCATGTTCGACCTTTCGGTCTCTTGTGTTCCGAGGCCATATCTGTACATGCTAGGCTCGTCAAGTCAACCTAAGTGTTTTGCATGTGTAAATCTGGCTTACACTCGTTGTATGAGAACGTTAGAATCTATCACACCCGATCATCACGTGGTGCTTCGAAACAACGAACCTTCGCAACGGTGCACAGTTAGGGGGAACACTTTCTTGAAATTTTATGAGGGATCATCTTATTTATGCTACCGTCATTCTAAGCAAATAAGATGTAAAACATGATAAACATCACATGCAATCAAATAGTGACATGATATGGCCAATATCATTTTGCTCCTTTTGATCTCCATCTTAGGGGCGCCATGATCATCATCGTCACCGGCATGACACCATGATCTCCATCATCATGATCTCCATCACCGTGTCTTCATGAAGTTGTCTCGCCAACTATTACTTCTACTACTATGGCTAACGGTTTAGCAATAAAGTAAAGTAATTACATGGCGTTATTCATTGACACGCAGGTCATACAATAAATTAAGACAACTCCTATGGCTCCTGCCGGTTGTCATACTCATCGACATGCAAGTCGTGACTCCTATTACAAGAACATGATCAATCTCATACATCACATATATTTCATTCATCACATCCTTTGGCCATATCACATCACACGACATATGCTGCAAGAACAAGTTAGACGTCCTCTAATTGTTGTTGCAAGTTTTTTACGTGGCTGCTATAGGTTTCTAGCAAGAACGTTTCTTACCTACGGCAAAACCACAACGTGATATGCCAATTGCTATTTACCCTTCATAAGGGCCCTTTTCATCGAATCCGATCCGATTAAAATGGGAGAGACAGACACCCGCTAGCCACCTTATGCAACTAGTGCATGTCAGTTGGTGGAACCTGTCTCACGTAAGCGTACGTGTAAGGTCGGTCCGGGCCGCTTCATCCCACGATGCCGCCGAATCAAGATAAGACTAGTAGTGGCAAGTAAATTGACAAAATCGACGCCCATAATAACTTGTGTTCTACTCGTGCATAGAAACTACACATAGACCTAGCTCATGATGCCACTGTTGGGGATCGTTGTGGAAATTAAAATTTTTCTATGCATCACCAAGATCAATCTATGGAGTGACTAGCAACGACAGAGAGGGGAGTGCATCTTCATACCCTTGAAGATCGCGAAACGGAAGCGTTGCATAACGCGGATGAAGGAGTCATACTCGTAGCAATTCAGAACGCGGTGGATTCCGATCTAAGCACTGAACAACGGCACCTCCGCGTTCAACGCACGTGCAGCCCGGTGACGTCTCCCATGCCTTGATCCAGCAAGGAGGGAGAGGTTGAGGAAGAAGGCTCCAGCAGCAGCATGACGGCGTGGTAGTGGTGGAGCAGTGGTTCACCGGCAGGGCTTCGCCAAGCTCAAACAGAGGAGGAGAGGTGTTGGAGAGGGGGAGGGCTGCGCCTTGGATGTGGTGCGACTGCCCTCCCTCCTCCCCTCTATTTATAGGGTGCAGGGGTAGGGGACCGGCCCCTCTAGATGAGATCTAGAGGGGGGGGGCCAAGGGGAGGGGGCTTGCTCCCCAAGCCAAGGGGGCGCCCCCTTTAGGGTTCCCTCCCAACCCTAGGCGCATGGTCCCTAGGGGCGGGTGGCGCCCAGCCCACTTGCGGCTGGTTCCCTTCCACATACAGCCCATAAGGGCCCTCCGGGGCAGGTAGACCCTCTCGATGGACCCCCGGAACCCCTTCGGTGGTCCCGGTACAATACCGATAAACCCCCGAATACTTCCGGTGACCATATGATGACTTCCCATATATAAATCTTCACCTCCGGACCATTTCAGAACTCCTCATGATGTCCGAGATCTCATCCGGGACTCCGAACAATTCTATAACCACGTACAAACCTTCCCTATAATCCTAGCGTCATCGAACCTTAAGTGTGTAGACCCTACGGGTTCGGGAAACATGCAGACCTGACCGAGATAGCTCTCCGGCCAATAACCAACAGCGGGATCTAGATACCCATGTTGGCTCCCACATGTTCCATGATGATCTCATCGGATGAACGACGATGTCGAGGATTCGAGTAATCCCGTATACAATTCCCTTTGTCAATCGATACGTTACTTGCCCGAGATTCGATCGTCGGTATCCCAATACCTTGTTCAATCTTGTTACCGGCAAGTCAGTTTACTCATTCCGTAATGCATGATCCCGTGACCAACTACTTAGTCACATTGAGCTCATTATGATGATGCATTACCGAGTGGGCCCAGAGATACCTCTCCGTCATACGGAGTGACAAATCCCAGTCTCGATTCGTGTCAACCCAACAAACACTTTCGGAGACACCTGTAGTGGACCTTTATAGCCAACCAGTTACGTTGTCATGTTTGGTACACCCGAAACATTCCTACGGTATCTGGGAGTTACACAATCTCATGGTCTAAGAAAATGATACTTGACATTAGAAAAGCTTTAGCAAATGAACCACATGATCTTGTGCTATGCTTAGGATTGGGTCTTGTCCATCACATCATTTTCCTAATGATGTGATCCCGTTATCAATGACATCCAATGTCCATAGTCAGGAAACCATGACCTTCTGTTGATCAACGAGCTAGTCAACTAGAGGCTCACTAGGGACATGTTATGGTCTATGTATTCACACATGTATTACGGTTTCCGATCAATACAATTATAGCATGAATGATAGACAATTATCATGAACAAGGAAATATAATAATAACCATTTTATTATTGCCTCTAGGGCATATTTCCAACAAATATATCAGAAGCATGACGTAGGGTTTTTGAAGGAAATATCCCTAGAGGCAATAATAAAGTTATTATTTATTTCCTTAATTCATGATAAATGTTTATTATTCATGCTAGAATTGTATTAACCGGAAACTTAGTACATGTGTGAATACATAGACAAAACATATAGTCCCTAGTATGTCTCTACTTGACTAGCTCGTTGATCAAAGATGGTTATGTTTCCTAACCATAGACATGTGTTGTCATTTGATGAGTGGGATCACATCATTAGGAGAATGATGTGATGGACATGACCCATCCGTTAGCTTAGCATTATGATCGTGTCATTTCATTGCTACTACTTTCTTCATGACTTATACATGTTCCTCAGAATATGAGATTATGCAACTTCCGAATACCGGAGGAACACTTTGTGCGCTACTAAACGTCACAATGTAAAAGGGTGATTATAAAGGTGCTCTACAGGTGTCTCCGAAGGTGTTTGTTGGGTTGGAATAGATCGAGATTAGGATTTGTCACTCCGTGTTTTAGAGAGGTATCTCTGGGCCCTCTCGGTAATACTCATCACTATAAGCCTTGCAAGCATTGTGACTAATGAGTTTGTTGCAGGATGAAGTATTATGGAATGAGTAAAGAGACTTGCCAGTAACGAGATTGAGCTAGGTATGATGATATCGACGATCGAATCTCAGGCAAGTAACATACCGATGACAAAGGGAACAACGTATGTTGTTATGCGGTTCGACCGATAAAGATCTTTGTAGAATATGTAGGAACCAATATGAGAATCTAGGTTCCGCTATTGGTTATTGACCAGAGATGTGTCTCGGTTATGTATACATAGTTCTCAAACCCGTAGGGTCCGCACGCTTAACGGTCAATGACGATTGGTATTATGAGTTTATGTGATATGATGTACCGAAGATTGTTTGGAGTCCCAGATGTGATCACGGACATGACGAGGAGTCTCGAAATGGTAGAGACATAAAGATTGATATATTGGATGACTATATTCGGACACCGGAACTGTTCCAGAGAATTTTCGGATAAAACCGGAGTACCGGAGGATTACCGGAATCCCCCGGGGGATTAATGGGCCTTAGTGGGCCTTAGTGGAGAAGAGAGAGGGCCGGCCAGAGGTGGCGCGCGCCCCCCTTGCCCAGTCCAAATCGGACAAGGGAAGGGAGGGCGTCCCCCTCTCCTTCCTTCTCTTCTCTCCTCTTTCCCTCTTCTCCTTCTTGGACTAGGAAAGGGGGGAGACCTACTCCTACTGGGAGTAGGAGTCCTCCCCCTTGGCGCGCCCCTTGTGGCCGGCCGGCCTCCTCCTCCCCTCCCTTATATACGGGGGAGGGGGGCACCCCATAGACACACAAGTTGATTGTTTTAGCTGTGTGCGGTACCCCCCTCCACAGTTACACACCTCGGTCATATCGTCGTAGTGCTTAGGCGAAGCCCTACGCCGGTAACTTCATCATCACCGTCACCATTCCGTCATGCTGACAAAACTCTCCCTCAACCTCAGCTGGATCTAGAGTTCGTGGGATGTCACTGAGCTGAACATGTGCAGATCGCGGAGGTGCCGTATCTTCGGTGCTAGGATCGATCGGATCATGAAGACGTGCGACTACATCAACCGCGTTGTCATAATGCTTCCGCTTTCAGTCTACGAGGGTACGTGGACACACTCTCCCCTCTCATTAATATGCCTCTCCTAGATAGATCTTGCGTGATCGTAGGATTTTTTTTTTGAAATTACCGCATTTCCCAACAGTGGTATCAGAGTCAGGTCTGTGCGTAGATGTTATATGCACGAGTAGGACGCAAAGAGTTGTGTGCGATAATAGTCATACTGCTTACCAGCATGTCATACTTTGATTCAACGATATTGTTGGATGAAGCGGCTCAGACCGACATTACGTGTACGCTTACTCGAGACTGGTTCTACCGACATGCTTTGCACATAGGTGGCTGGTCAGTGTCTGTTTCTCCAACTTTAGTTGAATTGAGTGTGGCTACGCCCGATCCTTGTTGAAGGTTAAAACAACACACTTGACGAAAAATCGTTGTGGTTTTGATGCGTAGGTAAGAACGGTTCTTGTTTGAAGCCCGTAGCAGGCATGTAAAACTTGCAACAACAAAGTAGAGGACGTCTAACTTGTTTTTGCAGGGCTTGCTGTGATGTGATATGGTCAAGGCATGATGTGATATAAATTGTTGTATGAGAGGATCATGTTTTGTAACAAAAGTTATCGGCAACTGGCAGGAGCCATATGGTTGTCGCTTTATTGTATGCAATGCAATCAGCATGTAATCGTTTTACTTTATCACTAAGCGATAGCGATAGTCATAGTGACAATAGTTGGCGAGACGACAACGATGCTACGATGGAGATCAAGGTGTCGCGCCAGTGACGATGGAGATCACGACGATGCTTCGGCGATGGAGATCATGAGCACAAGATGATGATGGCCATATCATGTCACATATTTTGATTGCATGTGATGTTTATCCTTTATGCATCTTATTTTGCTTAGTACGTCGGTAGCATTATAAGATAATCCCTTATTAAATTTCAAGGTACAAGTGTTCTCCCTGAGTATGCACCGTTGCTATGGCTCATCGTGCCGATACACCACGTGATGATCGGGTGTGATAAGCTCTACATTCACATACAACGGGTGCAAGCCAGTTTTGCACACGCAGAGTACTCGGGTTAAACTTGACGAGCCTAGCATATGCAGATATGGCCTCGGAACACTGAGACCGAAATGTCGAGCATGAATCATATAGTAGATATGATCAACATAGTGATGTTCACCATTGAAAACTACTCCATCTCACGTGATGATTGGACATGGTTTAGTTGATTTGGATCACATGATCACTTAGATGATTAGAGGGTGATACGTCTCCAACGTATCTATAATTTTTGATTGCTCCATGCTACTTTATCTACTGTTTTGGACTATATTGGGCTTTATTTTTCACTTTTATATTACTTTTGGGACTAACCTATTAACCGGAGGCCCAGCCCAGAATTGTTGTTTTTTGCCTTTTTCAGATTTCAAGAAAGCAGAATATCAAACGGAGTCCAAACGGAATGAAACCTTGGGATCATGATTTTCCAACGAACGTGATCCAGAGACTTGGACCCTACTCCAAGAAGCTTCCGAGGAGGTCACAGGGTGAAGGCGCCCCTGGCGCGCTTCACCTCGTGGGCCCTCGGAGCTCCACCGACGCACTCCTTCCTCCTATATATACCTCGTATCCCGTATGATCGAAGGGGAGCCAAAACCTAATTCCACCGCCGCAACCTTACAGATCCACGAGATCCCATCTTGGGGCCTGTTCGAGAGCTCATTGGAGGGGAATCCACCACGGAGGGCTTCTACATCATCACCATAGCCCCTCCGATGAAGTGTGAGTAGTTTACTTTAGACCTTCGGGTCCATAGCTGGTAGCTAGATGGCTTCTTTTCTCTTTTTGGATCTCAATACAATGTTCTCCCCCTCTCTCGTGGAGATCTATTCGATGTAATCTTCTTTTTGCGGTGTGTTTGTTGAGACCGATGAATTGTGGGTTTATGATCTAGTATTATCTATGGAAAATATTTGATTCTTCTCTGAATTCTTTTATGTATGATTGAGTTATCTTTGCAAGTCTCTTCGAATTATCCGTTTGGTTTGGCCAACTAGATTGGTAGTTCTTGCAATGGGAGAAGTGCATGGCTTTGGGTTCAATCTTGCGGTGTCCTTACTCAAGGATGTAAAGAGTTGCAAGGCACATATTGTATTGTTGCCATCGAGGATAACAAGATGGGGTATTTATCATATTGCATGAATTTATTCCTCTACATCATGTCATCTTGCTTAAGGCGTTACTCTGTTTTTAACTTAATACTCTAGATACATGCTGGATAGCGGTCGATGAGTGGAGTAATAGTAGTATATGCAGAATCGTTTCGATCTACTTGTCACGGACGTGATGCCTATATACATGATAATTGCCTAGATATACTCATAAGTCATAACGATGCTCAATTCTATGAATTGCTCAACAGTAATTTGTTCACCCACCGTAGAATATCTCTGATCTTGAGAGAAGCCACTAGTGAAACCTATGGCCCCCGGGTCTATTCTCATCATATCAATCTATATTACTTTATTTACTTGCTTTGTTTTTTACTTTGCCTTTACTTTTACTTTGCATCTATCTATCGAAAATACCAAAAATATTATCTCTATCAGATCTCACTCTCGTAAGTGACCGTGAAGGGATTGACAACCCCTAAGCATTGGTTGCGAGTTGCTATCATTTTGTGCAGGTACGAGGGACTTGCGCGTGACCTCCTACTGGATTGATACCTTGGTTCTCAAAAACCGAGGGAAATACTTACGCTACTATGCTGCATCATCCTCTCCTCTTCGGGGAAAACCAACGCAAGCTCGAGACGTAAGAAGAATTTCTAGCGCCGTTGCCGGGGAGGCTTACGCAAAAGTCAACATACCAAGTACCCATCACAATCCCTATCTCTCAGATTACATTATTTGCCATTTGCCTCTCGTTTTCCTCTCCCCCACTTCACCCTTGCCGTTTTATTCGCCCTCTCTTTCCCAATCTCCTCCTCTCTTTCTGTTGCCTTTTTCCTCGTTATTTTGCTTGCTCGTGTGTTAGTCTGCTTGCTTGTCATCATGCCTAATTCCTTATCCGCTCCTATGTCTCCCGAGTTTGAAGTTCTACACTTCAAGCAAAGGCAAGGAGAAAACTTAAAAGATGCTTGGTATAGGATGATGGAATCTTATCGTAAGTGCACCCTAGAGGTGAACTTTAGAATTCTTCTTCGCAATTTTTATGTTGGCTTAAATATGGCACATAGACAACTCTTGGATTGCATTGCCAAGGGAAATTTCATTGAGATTGATCCCAGTATTGCGCATGAAATTATAGAGGGAATAGTGGGAACACTACCCTAAAAGGGAGGATCTCATCCTACCCAAGAAAAAACCCAAGTGTTTGAGAAGATTTGCGAAGTAACAAAATTTTTACAAAAGTCTCTTGAGCCTCTTAAAAGTGTTAGTGGAAATGTTCACCGCATGAATATGTTGATTACTCTTTGTAATAAGCGGTTGGATTCTTTAGATCTAAAAATTTCTGAGTATGAAGGGAAGTGTAAAGAATCCCCCGGATTCGAGCATGACTCCGCTAAAAAATTGAAAATCAAAGATGGCAATACCTAGATCTATCCTTGCTTTTATGCCTAGCTAGGGGCGTTAAACGATAGCGCTTGTTGGGAGGCAACCCAATTTTATTTTGTGTTTTTTGTTTTTTCTTCTGTTTAGGAATAAATAATCCATCTACCTTCTGTTTGGATGTGGTTTTATGTTTTAATTAGTGTTTGTGCCAAGTAGGACCTATAGGATAATCTGAGATGATAGTTGATTTGATTCTGCTGAAAAACAGAAACTTTGCACGCACAAATTTAGTTATGATAAATTACAGGAACGTGCTATTGCGTTGATTCTTTTTGCTGCTGATCAATAAAAAAATTGTGCAGGACTTCCTATTTGGTAGAATTTTTAGAGTTCCAGAAGTTTGCGTTACTTACAGATTACTACAGACTGTTCTGTTTTTGACAGATTCTGTTTTTCGTGTGTTGTTTGCTTATTTTGATGAATCTATGGCTAGTAAAATAGTTTATGACCCATAGAGAAGTTGCAACACAGTAGGTTTAACACAAATATAAATAAATAATGAGTTCATCACAGTACCTTGAAGTAGTCTTTTGTTTTCTTTCTCTAACGGAGCTCACGAGATTTCTGTTGAGTTTTGTGTTGTGAAGTTTTCAAGTTTTGGGTGAATTCTTTTGATGGATTATGGAACAAGGAGTGGCAAGAGCCTAAGCTTGGGGATGCCCATGGCACCCCCAAGATAATCCAAGGACACGAAAAAGTCAAAGCTTGGGGATGCCCCGGAAGGCATCCCCTCTTTCGTCCACTTCCATCGGTAATTTACTTGGAGCTATATTTTTATTCACCAACATGATATGTGTTTTGCTGGGAGCGTCTTGTATTATTGCGTCTTTGTTTGTTAGTTTACCACAATCATCCTTGCTGTACACACCTTTTGAGAGAGCCATACATGAATTGAAAATTGTTAGAATACTCTATGTGCTTCACTTATATCTTTTGAGCTTGATAGTTTTGCTCATAGTGCTTCACTTATATCCTTTTGAGCGTGATAATTTTTGCTCTAGTGCTTCACTTAGATATTTTAGAGCACGGTGGTGGATTTGTTTTAAAGAAACTTGATCTCTCATGCTTCACTTAGATTATTTTGAGAGTCGTTAATAGCATGGTAATTTGCTTAATGTTAATATACTTGGTATTCAAGATATGTGAAACTTTCTTTTGAGTGCGTTGAATACTAAGATAAGTTTGATGCTTGATAATTGTTTTGAGATATGGAGGTGATAATATCAAAGTCATGCTAGTTGGGTGATTATGAATTTGAGAAATACTTGTGTTGAAGTTAGCAAATCCCGTAGCATGCACGTATGGTTAAAGTTGTGTAACAAATTTGAAACATGAAGTGTACCTGGCTTGTGCATCCTTATGAGTGGCGGTCGGGGACGAGCGATGGTCTTTTCCTACCAATCTATCCCCCTAGGAGCATGCGCGTAGTACTTGATTTTTGATGGCTTCTAAATTTTTGCAACAAGTATATGAGTTCTTTTGACTAATGTTGAGTCCATGGATTATACGCACTCTCACCTTTCCGCCTTTGCTAGCCTCTTCGGTACCGTGCATTGCCCTTTCTCACCTTGAGAGTTGGCGTAAACTTCGCCGGTGCATCCAAACCCCGTGATACGATACGCTCTATCACACGTAAACCTCCTTTTATCTTCCTCAAAACAGCCACCATACCTACCTATCATGGCATTTCCATAGCCATTCTGAGATATATTGCCATGCAACTTCCACCATCATCATCGTGACATGCATTACCTTTGTCATATTGCCATTGCATGATCTTGTAGTTGACATCGTATTTGTGGCAAAGCCACCATGCATTATTTTCCATACATGTCACTCTTTATTCATTGCACCATCCCGGTACACCGCCGGAGGCATTCATATAGAGTCATATCTTGTTCTAGTTTCGAGTTGTAATTCATATGTTGTAATGAAAGTGTGATGATCATCATTATTAGAGCATTTCCCCAAAAAAGAGAAAGGCCAAAAAAACAAAAGGCCCAAAAAAATAAAAAATAAAAAATAAAATAAATAAAAAGGGCAATGCTACTATATCTTTTTCCACACTTGTGCTTCAAAGTAGCACCTTGTTCTTCATGTAGTGAGTCTCATATATTGTGCTTCAAAGTAGCACCTTGTTCTTCATGTAGTGAGTCTCATAAGTTGTCTTTTTATACTAGTGGAAATTTTTCATTATAGAACTTGGCTTGTATATTCCTACGATGGGCTTCCTCAAATGCCCTAGGTCTTCATGAGCAAGCAAGTTGGATGCACACCCACTAGTTTTTCTTTTGTTGAGAATTCATAGCTCTAGTGCATCCGTTGCATGGCAATCCCTACTCACTCACATCGATATCTATTGATGGGCATCTCCATAGCTCATTGATTAGCCTCGTTGATGTGAGACCTTCTCCTTTTTTGTCTTCTCCACACAATCCCCATCATCATATTCTATTCCACCCATAGTGCTATATCCATGGCTCACACTCATGTATTGCATGAAGGTTGAAAAAGTTTGAGATTATTTAAGTATGAAACAATTGCTTGGCTTGTCATTGGGGGTATAGAAGTTGGGAACATCTTTGTGTGACGAAAATGAAGCATGGCCTAACTGTATGATTTTGTAGGGATGAACTTTCTTTTGCCATGCTATTTTGAGTAGACATGATTGCTTTGATGAGTATGCTTGAAATATTATTATTTTTGTGTCAATATGAACTTTTGTCTTGAATCTTTCGGATCTGAATATTCATAGCACAATTAAGAAGATTTACATTGAAATTATGCCAAAGTATCACTTCGCATCAAAAATTCTTTTTTTATCATTTACCTACTCGAGGACGAGTAGGAATTAAGCTTGGGGATGCCTGATACATCTCCAACATATCTATAATTTTTGATTGCTCCATGCTACTTTATCTACAGTTTTGGACTATATTGGGATTTATTTTTCACTTTTATATTACTTTTGGGACTAACCTATTAACCGGAGGCCCAGCCCAGAATTGCTGCTTTTTGCCTTTTTCAGTATTTCGAAGAAACAGAATATCAAACGGAGTCCAAACGGAATGAAACCTTTGGGATCGTGATTTTCCAACCGAACGTGATCCAGGAGACTTGGACCCTACTCCAAGAAGCTTCCGAGGAGGTCACGAGGGTGGAGGGCGCGCCCTCCTACCTCGTGGGCCCCTCGGAGCTCCACCGACGTACTCCTTCCTCCTATATATATACCTACGTATCCCCGTATGATCAGAAGGGGAGCCAAAAACCTAATTCCACCGCCGCAACCTTCTGTATCCACGAGATCCCATCTTGGGGCCTGTTTCGGAGCTCCGCCGGAGGGGGCATCCACCATGGAGGGCTTCTACATCATCACCGTAGCCCCTTCGATGAAGTGTGAGTAGTTTACTTCAGACCTTTCGGTCCATAGCTAGTAGCTAGATGGCTTCTTCTCTCTTTTTGGATCTCAATACAATGTTCTCCCCCTCTCTCGTGGAGATCTATTCGATGTAATCTTCTTTTTGCGTTGTGTTTGTTGAGACCGATGAATTGTGGGTTTATGATCCAGTATTATCTATGGAAAATATTTGATTCTTCTCTGAATTCTTTTATGTATGATTGAGTTATCTTTGCAAGTCTCTTCGAATTATCCGTTTGGTTTGGCCAACTAGATTGGTAGTTCTTGCAATGGGAGAAGTGCATGGCTTTGGGTTCAATCTTGCGGTGTCCTTACTCGATGTGATGTAAAGAGTTGCAAGGCACGTATTGTATTGTTGCCATCGAGGATAACAAGATGGGGTATTCATCATATTGCATGAATTTATTCCTCTACATCATGTCATCTTGCTTAAGGCGTTACTCTGTTTTTAACTTAATACTCTAGATGCATGCTGGATAACGGTCGATGAGTGGACTAATAGTAGTAGATGCAGAATCGTTTCGATCTACTTGTCACGGACGTGATGCCTATATACATGATGATTGCCTAGATATACTCATAACTATGCTTAATTCTATCAATTGCTCAATAGTAATTTGTTCACCCACCGTTGAATACTTATGCTCTTTAGAGAAGCCACTAGTGAAACCTATGGCCCTCGGGTCTATTCTCATCATATCAATCTATATTAATTTATTTACTTGCTTTGTTTTTACTTTGCCTTTACTTTTACTTTGCATCTATCTATCAAAAATACCAAAAATATTATCTCTATCAGATCTCACTCTCGTAAGTGACCGTGAAGGGATTGACAACCCCTAAGCATTGGTTGCGAGTTGCTATCGTTTTGTGCAGGTACGAGGGACTTGCGCGTGACCTCCTACTGGATTGATACCTTGGTTCTCAAAAACCGAGGGAAATACTTACGCTATTGTGCTGCATCATCCTCTCCTCTTCGGGGAGAACCAACGCAAGCTCGAGACGTAGCAGAGGGACGTCTATCTAAGTGGGAGTTCTTAAGTAATATGATTAATTGAAATTTAATTTATCATGAACTTAGTACCTGATAGTATTTTGCATGTCTATGTTGTTGTAGATCAATGGCCCGTGCTACCGTTCCTTTAAATTTTAATGCGTTCCTAGAGAAAGCTAAGTTGAAAGATGATGGCAGCAACTACACGGACTGGGTCCGTAACTTGAGGATTATCCTCATTGCTACACAGAAGAATTACGTCATGGAAGAACTGTTAGGTGTACCGCCCTCGCCCGCAACTACAGACATTGTGAATGCCTGGCAGATGCGTGTTGATGACTACTCGATAGTTCAGTGTGCCATTCTTTACGGCTTAGAATCGGGACTTCAAAGACGTTTTGAACATCATGGAGCATATGAGATGTTCCAAGAGTTGAAGTTAATATTTCAAGCAAATGCTCGAGTTGAGAGATATGAAGTCTCCAACAAGTTCTACAGCTGCAAAATGGAGGAGAATAGTTCTGTCAATGAACACATACTCAGAATGTCTGGGTACCATAATCACTTGACTCAACTGGGAGTTGATCTTCCAGTTGATAGTGTCATTGACAGAGTTCTTCAATCACTGCCACCAAGCTATAAAGGCTTCGTGATGAACTATAATATGCAAGGGATGAACAAGACTATTCCCGAGCTCTTCGCGATGCTAAAGGCCGCGGAGGTAGAAATCAAAAAGGAGCATCAAGTGCTGATGGTCAATAAGACCACTAGTTTCAAGAAAAAGGGCAAAGGCAAGAAACGGAACTTCAAGAAGAACGACAAAAAGGTTGCTGCTCAAGAGAAGAAACCCAAGTCTGGACCTAAGCCTGAAACTGAGTGCTTCTACTGCAAAGGGACTGGTCACTGGAAACGAAACTGCCCCAAGTATTTGGCGGATAAGAAGGATGGCAAAGTGAAAGGTATATTTGATATACATGTTATTGATGTGTACTTAACTAATGCTTGCAGTAGCGCCTGGGTATTTGATACTGGTTTTGTTGCTCATATTTGCAACTCAAACAGGGCTACGGATTAGCTTAAGATTGGCTAAGGACGAGGTGACGATGCGCGTGGGAAATGGTTCCAAAGTCGATGTGATCGCAGTCGGCACGCTACCTCTACATCTACCATCGGGATTAGTTTTATACCTGAATAATTGTTATTTGGTGCCAGCGTTGAGCATGAACATTATATCTGGATCTTGTTTAATGCGAGACGGTTATTCATTTAAATCGGAGAATAATGGTTGTTCTATTTATATGAGTAATATCTTTTATGGTCATGCACCCCTGCTGAGTGGTCTATTTTTATTGAATCTCGATAGTAGTGATACACATATTCATAGTGTTGAAGCCAAAAGATTGAAGTTTAATAATGATAGTGCAACTTATTTGTGGCACTGCCGTTTGGGTCATATCGGTGTAAAACGCATGAAGAAACTCCATACTAATGGAATTTTGCAAATCACTTGATTATGAATCACTTGGTGCTTGCGAACTGTGCCTCATGGGCAAGATGACTAAAACTCCATTCTCCGAAACAATGGAACGAGCTACTGACTTGTTGGAAATAATACATACCGATGTATGCGGTCCAATGAGTATTGAGGCTCGTGGTGGGTATCGTTATTTTCTTACGTTCATAGATGATCTAAGAAGATATGGTTATATCTACTTAATGAAGCATAAGTCTGAAACATTTGAAAAGTTCAAAAAATTTCTGAGTGAAGTGGAAACCCATCGTAACAAGAAAATAAAGTTTCTACGATCTGATCATGGAGGAGAATATTTGAGTTACGAGTTTGGTCTTCATTTGAAACAACATGGGATAGTTTCACAATTAATGCCACCTGGAACACCACAGCGAAATGGTGTGTCCGATTGTCGTAACCGTACTTTATTGGATATGGTGTGGTCTGTGATGTCTCTTATTGATTTACCGCTATCGTTTTGGGGTTATGCTCTAGAGACGGCTGCATTCACTTTAAATAGGACACCATCAAAATCCGTTGAGACGACGCCTTATGATTTGTGGTTTGGCAAGAAACCAAAGTTGTCATTTCTTAAAGTTTGGGGCTGAGATGCTTATGTGAAAAAGCTTCAACCTGATAAGCTCGAACCCAAATCGGAGAAGTGCGTCTTCATAGGATACCCAAAGGAAACTGTTGGGTACACCTTCTATCACAGATCCAAAGGCAAAATCTTTGTCGCTAAGAATGGATCCTTTCTAGAGAAGGAGTTTCTCTCGAAAGAAGTGAGTGGGAGGAACGTAGAACTTGATGAGGTAACTGTATCTTCTCCCTTATTGGAAAGTAGTTCATCACAGAAATCAGTTCCAGTGATTCCTACACCAACTAGTGAGGAAGCTAATGATGATGATTATGAAGCTTCAGATCAAGTTACTACCGAACCTCGTAGGTCTTCCAGAGTAAGATCCGCACCAAAGTGGTACGGTAATCCTATTCTAGAAGTCATGTTACTAGACCATGCTGAACCTACGAACTATGAGGAAGAGATGATGAGCCCAGATTCCGTGAAATGGCTTGAGGCCATGAAATCTAAGATGGGATACATGTATGAGAAAAAAGTGTGGACTTTGGTGGACTTGCCCAATGATCGGCAAGCCATAGAAAATAAATGGATCTTTAAGAAGAAGACTGACGCAGACGGTAATGTTACTATTTGCAAAGCTCGACTTGTTGCGAAAGGTTTTCGACAAGTTCAAGGAGTTGACTACGATGAGACTTTCTCACCCGTAGCGATGCTTAAGTCCGTCCAAATCATGTTAGCAATTGCTGCATTTTATGATTATGAAATTTGGCAAATGGATGTCAAAACTGCATTCCTGAATGGATTTTTGGAAGAAGAGTTGTATATGATGCAACTGGAAGGTTTTGTCGGTCCAAAGGGTGCTAACAAAGTGTGCAAGCTCCAGTGATCCATTTTTGGACTGGTGCAAGCCTCTCGGAGTTGGAATAAATGCTTTGATAGTGTGATCAAAGCATATGGTTTTATACATACTTTTGGAGAAGCCTGTATTTACAAGAAAGTGAGTGGGAGCTCTGTAGCATTTCCAATCTTATATGTAGATGACATATTGTTGATTGGAAATGATATAGAATTTTGGATAGCTTAAAGGGATACCTGAATAAGAGTTTTTCTATGAAATACCTCGGAGAAGCTGCTTACATTTTGGGCATCAAGATCTATAGAGATAGATCAAGACGCCTAATTGGACTTTCACAAAGCACATACCTTGATAAAGTTTTGAAGAAGTTCAAAATGGATCAGTCAAAGAAAGGGTCCTTGCCTGTGTTACAAGGTATGAAGTTGAGTCACACTCAATGCCCGATTACCGCAGAAGATAGAGAGAAAATGAAAGTCATTCCCTATTCTTTAGCCATAGGTTCTATCATGTATGCAATGTTGTGTACCAGACCTAATGTATGTCTTGCTATAAGCATAGCAGGGAGGTACCAAAGTAATCCCGGAGTGGAGCACTGGATAGTGGTCAAGAACATCCTGAAATACCTGAAAAGGACTAAGGATATGTTTCTCGGTTACGTCGATGCAAGCTTTGACACTGATCCAGATGACTCTAAGTCGCAAACCGGATACACATTTTTATTGAATTGAGGAGCTGTCAGTTGGTGCAGTTCCAAGCAGAGCATCGTGGCGGGATCTATGTGTGAAGTGGAGTACATTATTGCTTTGGAAGCAACAAATGCAGGAGTTTGGATGAAGGAGTTTATATCCGATCTAGGTGTCATACCTAGTGCATTGGGTCCAATGAAAAATCTTTTGTGACAATACTGGTGCAATTGCCTTGGCAAAGGAATCCAGATTTCACAAGAGAACCAAGCACATCAAGAGACGCTTCAATTCCATCCGTCATGAAGTGTCGGAATGGGACATAGAGATTTGCAAGATACACAAAGATCTGAATGTTGCAGACCCATTGACTAAGCCTCTTCCACGAGCAAAACATGATTAGCACCAAAGCTCCATGGGTGTTATAATCATTACTATGTAATCTAGATTATTGACTCTAGTGCAAGTGGGAGACTGAAGGAAATATGCCCTAGAGGCAATAATAAAGTTATTATTTATTTCCTTAATTCATGATAAATGTTTATTATTCATGCTAGAATTGTATTAACCGGAAACTTAGTACATGTGTGAATACATAGACAAAACATATAGTCCCTAGTATGTCTCTACTTGACTAGCTCATTGATCAACGATGGTTATGTTTCCTAACCATAGACATGTGTTGTCATTTGATGAATGGGATCACATCATTAGGAGAATGATGTGATGGACATGACCCATCCGTTAGCTTAGCATTATGCTCGTGTCAGTTTCATTGCTACTACTTTCTTCATGACTTATACATGTTCCTCAGAATACAAGATTATGCAACTCCCGAATACTGGAGGAACACTTTGTGTGCTACCAAATGTCACCATGTAAAAGGGTGATTATAAAGGTGCTCTACAGGTGTCTCCGAAGGTGTTTGTTGGGTTGGCATAGGTCGAGATTAGGATTTGTCACTCCATGTTTCAGAGAGGTATCTCTGGGCCGTCTCGGCAATACTCATCACTATAAGCCTTGCAAGCATTGTGACTAATGAGTTAGTTGCGGGATGAAGTATTATGTAACGAGTAAAGAGACTTGCCGGTAACGAGATTGAGCTAGGTATGATGATACCGACGATCAAATCTCGGGAAAGTAACATACCGATGACAAAGGGAACAACATATGTTGTTATGCGGTTTGACCGATTAAGATCTTCGCAGAATATGTAGGAACCAATATGAGCATCTAGGTTCCGCTATTGGGTATTGACCAGAGAGATGTCTCGGTCATGTCTACATAGTTCTCAAACCCGTAGGGTCCGCACGCTTAACGTTTGATGGCGATTGGTATTATGAGTTTATGTGATATGATGTACTGAAGATTGTTCAGAGTCCTGGACGTGATTACGGACATGACGAGGAGTCTCGAAATGGTCAAGACATAAATATTGATATATTGGACGACTATATTCGGACATCGGAAGTGTTCCGGAGAAGTTTCGAATAAAACTGGAGTACCGGAGGATTACCGGAATCCCCCGGGGGATTAGTGGGCCTTAGTGAGCCTTAGTGGAGAAGAGAGAGGGCTGGCCAGAGGTGGTGCACACTCCCCCTTGCCCAGTACAAATTCGACAAGGGAAGGGGGGCGCCCCCTCTCCTTCCTTCTCTTATCTTCTCTTTCCCTCTTCTCCTTCTTGGACTAGGAAAGGGGGAGACCTACTCATACTGGGAGTAGGAGTCCTCCCCCTTGGCGTGCCCCTTGTGGCCGGCTGGCCTCCTCCTCCCCTCCTTTATATACGGGGGAGGGGGGCACCCCATAGACACACAAGTTGATTGTTTTAGCCATGTGCGGTGCCCCCCCACAGTTACACACCTCAGTCATATCGTCGTAGTGCTTTGGCGAAGCCCTGCACCGGTAACGTCATCATCACCGTCACCACACCATCGTGCTGACGAAACTCTCCCTCGACCTCAGCTGGATCTAGAGTTCATGGGACGTCACCAAGCTGAACGTGTGCAGATCACGGAGGTGCCGTATCTTTGGTGCTAGGATCGGTCGGATCGTGAAGACGTACGACTACATCAACCGCATTGTCATAAGGCTTCCACTTTCGGTCTACGAGGGTACGTGGACACACTCTCCCCTCTTGTTTCTATGCATCTCCTAGATAGAGCTTGTGTGATCGTAGGAATTTTTTTGAAACTACCACGTTCCCCAATAGTTTTACCTTCTCAAGAGGGCCCAAACCTAGATAAGCATCATGTCCCTACTTTCTTCTGTTATCATCTAGATCAGATCACCAAGCTTCAAAACCCCTACTAGAGATCTTCCAGTTTTAGCACCGACATTGGTGGCCCATACAAGTCCCGCTGTGTGGTCGCAAGAGCTCGATGACGAATCTTCAGATGAATGACAGCGTTGGCTGCATGGATATCTTTTACCCAGGCCATCTTTTTGCCTTCGGCAGCATTGTGTTGCACACCGACTTGACTGGCCATCTCGGCCAAGTAGAGAATGTCTCTCCAGGCCAAGCCATCTGGTTTGGCAATCTGGAATACAACGCAGATTCACGCGGGGAGCTTGCTTTCTCTAGTTGGGTGTTAGATGATACGCCTCCAACATATCTATATTTTTTATTGTTCCATTCTATTGTATTATCAATACTGTATGTTTTATATGCATAAATGCATCATTATGCTATTTTATATCATTTTTTGGGACTAACCTATTAACCTAGTGCCCAGTGCCAGTTGCTATTTTCCCCCTTGTTTTTGTCTTTACAAAAAAATCAATATCAAACAATCCAAATGGAATGAAACTTTTTGACGGTTTTTCTTGGACCACAAGACACCCTGGAAGCTTCGGGAAGAGGCTAGAAGGGCCACGAGGCAGCGACAAGCTCAGGGGGCGCGCCCCCCGGGGGGGCAAGCTTGTGGGCCCATCAGGGCACTTCTAACCCTAGTTCTTCTTCTGTAAATACCCAATTATTCCCCGTAGACCAGAGGGCACACCAAAATTACTTTTCCGCCGCCGCAAGTTTCTGTCTTTGTGAGATCCCCTCTAGGGACCTTTTTTAATACTCTGCCGGAGGGGGATTCAATCACGAAGGGCTTCTACATCAACCTTGCCGCCCTTCTGATGATGTGTGAGTAGTTTATTACAGACCTATGGGTCCATAGCTACTAGCTAGATGACTTCTTCTCTCTCTTTGATCTTCAATACAATGTTCTCCTTGATGTTCTTTGAGATCTATTCGATGTAATCTTCTTTTGCGGTGTGTCTGTTGAGATCCGATGAATTGTGGGTTTATGATCGGATTATCTATGAATATTATTTGAGTCTTCTCTGGACTCTTTTATGCATGATTATATAGATTTGTATTTCTCTCCGATCTATTGATTTGGTTTGGCCAACTAGATTGATTTTTCTTGCAATGGGAGAGGTGCTTTGTAATGGGTTCAATCTTATGGTGCTCCAACCCCGTGATAGAAAGGGACATGACATGTATTTGTATTGTTGCTATTAATGATAAAAAGACGGGGTTTGTTCATATTGATTGGATGTATCCCTCTACATCATGTC
This sequence comes from Aegilops speltoides, assembly GCA_021437245.1. Classification (NCBI taxonomy): domain Eukaryota; kingdom Viridiplantae; phylum Streptophyta; class Magnoliopsida; order Poales; family Poaceae; genus Aegilops; species Aegilops speltoides. The sequence continues at coordinate 409,641,539 of CM038145.1, read as the reverse complement.
ATCTTGCTTAAGGCGTTACTCCATTCTTGTTAACTTAATACACTAGATGCATGCTGGATAGCGGTCAATGTGTGGAGTACTAGTAGTAGATGCAGGCAGGAGTCAGTGTACTTGTCTCGGACGTGATGCCTATATACATGATCATTGCCTTGGATGTGGTCATAACTATGCGCTTTTCTATCAATTGCTCAACAGTAATTTGTTTACCTATCGTATGCTTTCTTTCAAGAGAGAAGCCTCTAGTGAAAACTATGGCCCCCGGGTCTATCTTTTCATATTATTTTCAGATCTACAAAATCAAAAACACAAAAATACCTTGCTGTAATTTATTTACTTTTATTTTATTTTGCGCTTTTATTTATCTTTTATATCCATCACTATCAGATCTCATCCTTGCAAGTAACCGTGAAGGGATTGACAACCCATTTATCGCATTGGATGCAAGTATTTGTTTGTTTGTGCAGGTACAACTATTGAAGACCTGTGTGTTCCTCCTACTGGATTGATACCTTGGTTCTTAACTAAGAGAAATACTTATCTCTACTTTTCTCCATCACCTTTCCTCTTCAAGGGCAAAACCAACACAAGCTCAAGAAGTAGCATTAGATCGGCTCAAGAATCACACAAATATCATCGCCCACGCACTAGGTTCAATCTTGGAGTGGGCCCACCACGCGATCCGTCTCCTAGATTTGGCTTCATGCTCGGATCCGAGTGTCACCTCACTATTTCAGGCGTTGAGCCACCCCGGTGAAAACCTCGAGGCTGCGTCATGCAATACATCGGCCTCACTCCAGCCTAGCTCCGCCCACTATATATATCAAGAGATGGGCGAAGCCAACCTCTCTATTCTAAATGAGATACCGTACCAAGTCAAGAGTCTCGGGATCTCGGACAGGCAAACCTCGGTCTACTACCAGATCGGATGTAACTTTGAGGGCGCCGAATTTTTCATCCCACCCTCCACCCACGTAGTTGCTACGATCGAGGATTTAACCGATGTGCTGGACTATGCCTCCGAGGAGGCCATTGATATGGATGAAGATGCCGATGATATGTCATATACCGCGTCACCTAAAACTACCGACAACATCGGGAATTGGGCGACTACCTTCACCCATGATGTCTACATGGTAGACTCACCCAAAGACGATGAAGGAGATAAGGAGCCTCCCAAACATCGATGCTAGAGGCACCATAATAAAGGCACAAGAAACGATGACACTAGCCATGAGGCAACTGATAACGCCGACACTCCGAATGGTGCCAAGGACCAAAAGGTAGGTGATATAGCTGACGATGATCCCACCGACGGGGCCATGCCCAATAGAGACGATGATGACCCTGAGGACCACGACTATTACCAAGAATCTAAGGATGACTTAGGCCTCAGACATGAAGAATTTGATATCCCTGAGGAGCCTCTGGATGACCCTCGGCTACAAGCCTCCAGCCGACGGTTAATTAGCACCACCAAGAGCATGAAGCAAAAGTCCCAAAAGCTTCGAGCCGAATAGGACAAGCTAACCGGTAAATGGACCGAGGTCCTCAGTGTCAAGCAAGAACTTGAGGAAAGATTCACGGGAAATAAGTAGTACTACCTGCGAAGGAGTTTGCTCCCAGAGTTTGACGAGGGGGTTACCGGCACCCTGCTATCAAAGTGCGATTGGGCTAAGAATCACGACCGACCTCCCTGGGGCCAAGAAAGTCCAGCCAAAGGGTAACATAATCCACCTAAATTACCTCGCCATCATGGCAAGGATCCACTTCCACCTGAGAAAACATACGATTTGTGGAATAAATCAACCCCGATGCCAGCCGCACCATCCCGATCTATTTATGGATCTAGGGAACGCCCACCCGCCGAACAAGCAGGATACCACAACTTGTTCTACCAAGTACGATAATGCACATAATTACACACGTGATCAGATGATAGCGTCATCCAGTGTATGACATATCACAACTCAGGTCCGTGAAGCAACTGACCCCATGTGCTTTACAGACGAGGTGATGCAACACTAGTTCCCGAAAGGGTTTAAGCCCATCAATGTCGAGCAATACGATGGAACCATAGACCCCACTGTGTGGATAGAGGACTTCCTCATGCACATTAACATGGCCCGAGGTGATGACCTCCATCAATTACTTACCCTTAAAGCTCAAAGGTTCAAGGCATGGTACTTACAATTTGGGGTTGTTGCACCAATTATACTGTAGGAGGTTCCCTTACAGTCTTTCTGTAAAAAAACCCATATTGGCTGAATAGCTTGTCGGAGAACTCAATTGGCAACTGGGAAGACCTTGAGGATCTTTTTGAGCTAACTTTCAAGGGACTTATGTTTGACCCCCGGATGCTGATGACCTCGATCACATCATGCAAGGACCAGGGGAGTCGGGCAAAAAATTATGGAACCGGTTCTTAACCAAGAAAAACCAATTAGTAGATTGCCTGGACATGGAGGCAATAACAGCCTTCAAACACAACATCCTCGATGAGTGGCTCGCTAGAGAGCTCAGGTAGGAAAAACCTCGTTCAATGGCCGCCGTCACACACTTGATGAATCGATTTTGCGGAGGGGAGGACAGCTGGCTAGTTCGCCGAAATAACCACAATAGCGACCCAAGTACCTCCAAGGTGCACGATGGAAATGGTAAACCTTGACGCAATAAAAGCAACAAGCACCGTGCTACTTGTAATCCATGTTGGTATTTCCCCGAAGAAGAGGGGATGATGCAACACAATAGAAGTAAGTATTTTCCCTTAGTTATGAAACCAAGGTTATCAATCTATAGGAGAACCAAGCAACACTATGTAAACAACACCTGCACACAAACAACAGTACTTGCAACCCAACACGTAAAGGGGTTGTCAATCCCTCAATTGTAGTGAGATATATTAAATTGTATGAGATTTGATAAATAGATCTAACTTACAAAATAAAATAATAAAGGAAAATCGCAGCAAGATATTTTTGTATTTTTGGTTGAATAGATCTGAAAATAATATGATAGGGAACAGACTCGGGGGCCGTAGATTTCACTAGAGGCTTCTCTCAAGAAAATAGCATATGGTGGGTAAACAAATTACTGTTGGGAAATTGATAGAAAAGCAAATAATTATGATGATATCCAAGGCAATGATCATGTATATAGGCATCACGTCCAAGATTAGCAGACCGAAATGATTCTGCATCTACTACTATTACTCCACACATCGATCGCTATCCAGCATGCATTTACTATTAAGTTCATGGAAAAACGGTGTAATGCATTAGGCAAGGTGACATGATGTAGACAAGATAAACTCACGTATGAATAAACCCCATTTTGTCACCCTTAATAGCAACGATACATGTGTGTCATGTCTGTTTCCATCACTAAGATTGAGCACCGCAAGATTGAACCCATCACAAAGCACCTCTTCCCATGGCAAGATAAATTAGTTGGCCAAACCAAACCAATAAATCGGAGAAGAAATACGAAGCTATAAAAATCATGCATAAAAGAGTTCAAAGAAGACTCAAATAATATTCATGGATAGATCTGATCATAAACTCACAATTCATCGGATCCCAACAAACACACTGCAGAAAAGAGTTACATCAAATAGATCTCCAAGAACATCGAAGAGAACATTGTATTGAAGATCAAAAAGAGAGAAGAAGCCATCTAGCTACTAACTACGGACTCGTAGGTCTGTGGTAAACTACTCACGCATATCGGAGGGGCAGCAAGGATGATGAAGAACCCCTCTGTGATTGTTGTCCCCTCCAGTAGAGTGCCGAAAAAGGCCTCTAGATTGGATCTCGTGGTTCTAGAACTTGCGGCGGCGGAAAAAGTATTTCGTCGACTCCCCTAGGATTTTAGGGATTTTAGAGTATTTATAGAGCTGGAGGTAGGTCAAGTCAGTGACCATGGGCCCCACTACTCACCAGGGCGCGCCTGGGGCCTCTGGCGCTGTCGCGGCCGATGGGCGGCGCGGCACCTATGGGGCCGGGGCCCCTTCGTGTGTTCGGTACGAGGGCGGAGGGTGCGCGGAGAGCAGATCGAGGCGATGCACGCGGGATTTTACCCAGCCGGCCGCGATGGTCGCAGAAACCCTCGCTGCATTGTGTCAGATTTCATCTTGCTCCCGAATGCGAGCAAATGGCGGTGTGGCGTATGAAACCAGCCGAACCCCTGGCGCTGGAGCTGCCGAGGGCTCGAGCCTACGCGAGAGTAGCGAATGATCGGAACCCCCACGTTGTGCATGGGCCTCCTTTTATAAGGCAAGGGTCACCGATGTGTCAACGTGAGGTAGAGGGTAAAAGCGTAAAAGAGGTGGTAGTTGGAACAAAGGGGAACAAGGCGGCTACAAGATGGATTCTACCTACTTTTGACAGAGGGGACAAGAGCATTAAATGCCCGTCGCCGCCGCCCCAAAAGTTCCCGCCATTGCGTCTCCGTTTGCCACGGCGGGCGGCCACCACCGTGGAGTGCCACCGCACCCTCATGCAAAGACACCACCCGCCACGCGTCTCTCGAAAAGGCCGGAGGCGACGCGTGGCGATGAGCTGGAGGCGGCACGAGCATGGCTCTCCCGGCAAGCACCTTGCCGGGTCTTGATCTTGCCGGCCCGGTGCTTGTCGGGCTTTATGACTTGCCGCTGCCGGGCCCTTGCTGGACGCGTCAGCCGAGGCGTGTCTTCGTGATGTGATCTTCTAGTCCTCCCGACGAGCTCCTCTCGCCGGGATCTGCAGGAGTGATGTAGTCTTGAGCACGAATGGCCTTCCGGCAAGCTCCTCTTGCCGGGGTCTTGAGCTTTTGTCTTGTATACTTTGTTCTTGAATGGCTTGATGTGGAGCGGAGATGGCCTCCGGCAAGCATTTGATGGATCTAGCTGCGGGGAGCCTCAGCTGCCCGTGCACAAGTTGGGGTATTGAGGTACCCCTACCTTAGTACACCGACAGGAGCCCCCGGGCCTGGGCCATACACGGTGCCGGGCGCTGTTGGGCCAGGCCCAAGACAGTGCACGGGCACGCGAGGCCCATGGCGCGCCGAATCTGCTGCTGCTTCTGTCGCCTCCCCTCCCGCAACGGCACGCGTCGATTGCGGCGTCGTGGGAGACGTGGGCGGCGCATGCAGCCTTTAAGGCACCCACCCCGTGATCGTGGCGCAGAGCGGGGTCGCTTCACCCGCCGCCGGCTCCGCCGCCACGCTGCCCTCATGCATGGGGGTCGGGCGGCGAAGGTGGGAGACCGAGCCGCCACGGGCGGAGAGGGCGAGTCGGCCCGCTCCTCCGCCTCCTCGCTTCATGATTGGCCGAGCGGGGCGGTTGAGCCCCCACCTCGCCCCTTTAAATAGGGCGGAAGGGGTGCACAACGGCCACACTCATCCACTTCTCCCTTCGTCTTCATCTTCTGTTCTTCTCATCGCCATGGAAGGAGGGAATCCCGGCTCTTCGACGGTGGCAGCACGGGTCGCTTCCCGGCAGCGCACCATTCCCCATCCCGCTCCCGTGGTGGTGGAGCCGGCCACGAGAGGGAGAGGGAGGGGGCGTGGCCGCGGACGAGGCCGAGGGCGTGGCCGAGGCGGTCGAGGGAGAGGCGGCCGTGGCGACGTGCCTCCCCCGTCTCCCCCGGCGTCTCCTGACCACGGCGCGGTCCACACCGGAGACGATCCCTGGGAGTTCTTCATCAAGCTTCGTCGGGCGCCTCGCCGTCGCCTCCGGCTGCCGGCCCCGTTTGCAGACGCGATGGGGCCGGATCCACCCGACGTGATGGAGCTACGCATGAGGGGCTGCGGGATCAGCGGCACTCGGGTGAGTGTCGTGTCCCCAGCCCCCGGCGTGATGTTCTTCGACCGAGGGTGGAAGACGTTCGCCCGGATCCATAGCTTGACGGCGGGTTCACCTCCATTTCAAGTTATTGGATGGTGACCTCCTCGCCGTCAAGGTCTTGGCGACTATGGAACCCGGTGCGCTGCTGTGTGGACAGCTCCTCGGATAGCGAAGGCTCCTCCCGAGCGAAAGTGACGAGGAGGAGAGCGGCAGCGGCGAGGGGATGGCGGGCCCGACTAGGCGTCGGACACCGCTGCCTCAAGGCCACCGGCAACCCCATCTTCGGGTTGCGGGCTCGAACTCCCCGGGCCGTCTCCTTGGCGGTGGCGGAGAGAGGCAGCAGAAGAGGAAGAGGGGGGCGGCAAAGCCGTTAAGTCGAGTACGAGGGCGAGGTGCCCTCGTGCCGATGTCCCACCACTCCGCCTTCAAGCTCGCCTCCGACGCCTCGACTCCGCCAAGCTCCTGGCGGCCCCGGGTGTTCTCTTGGGGTCTTCGCGCCTGTGGCTCTCCGCTGGCTTCAGGGCTTGTCGCTGGCTCCCCGGCATGCGCTCCCCATGCCCGTCACCTTGCTGCTGCTCTGCGGGCGCGGCGCCGCCACCGCCACGCCTTCTAGGCGCCTTCGCCCTTCCCGACAAGCTCCTCTTGCGGGGTCTCTCTCTCCCGCAAGCTTATCTTGCCGGGGGCTCCTTGACCTACCTCCTGAACTCCTGAACAGAGAAACAGGAGAGGGATCACGGGCACCTTATCTTTTCAAATTGTAAGCCCTCGGGCATTTAGCTGCATTTAAGAACATGTAATCCTCTCTATCATGTTTTTCATCCTCTATGGACTTGTACTAAACTGGATGTTTTTAATGAAAAGAGGGGGAAGCTTGCCGGACTGAGTCTTTTACTTGTCTGCGTGCCTTGTGTGTTCTTACGCTATCGGGGAGCTTGCCGGGGCGAACACGCTTAGCGACCGCGGGACAGCCCGCTGGTGGTGTCGCTTCCGGCAAGCAACCTTGCCGGGCCAGTTGCGACGCCCACCTTGCTGAGCATGGCTCGGAAGCAAGATAAGGGTGCTGCAGCACACTTGTGTTTGTTGAGCGGACTCGGAAACAAACCAAGTACGCAACTGGACCACGACTCGGCTCCTCCACGTACGGGTTTTTACAAGACACGCTCGTTCAAAGACGCAATCCCGCATCTCCCGGTCCATGAGAGGATGCATGATGAGGGATGAAAAACTTATCTGAATCGCAGCCCCGCAACACTAGCTTGCCGGAGGCGAATCTCGATGCTCGCAGCCCCAGCGAGGCTGGCTCGCCAAGAAGAGCTTTGGCGTCCGAGCCCAGCGACCACGGCTTGCCGCCCCAAAAGGGTGTGATCTTTTGGTTCCTCCTTGTTGCTGCGATTTTAGCCATGAAAATAGCTAAGGTAGATATGCAATTGCTCAACGCACATGTAAGTGCATGTGTATATAAATCTTGACTAGGCAATACGATGCCGGGCTTTGTCCTTCGTATGTTTGTACTCTACGCTCTTGGGGAGCTTGCCGGGGCGAACACGCTTGCAGCGGGACAGCCCGCCTGGTGGTGTCACTTCCGCAAGCAACCTTGTCGGGCGATTATGACGCTTAACTTGTCGAGCGTGGCTCGAAGCAAGATAAGGGTGCTGCAGCACACTTGTGTTTGTTGAGCGGACTCGAAACAAAACAAGCACGCAATCGGGCCACGATTTGGCTCCTCTTGCGCCCAAGTCTCTCATACAGATGACATTTCCGGCATGGCTCGCCACGCTATACCCCCTGCCCTACACCCTTTGTGCGCTTCCACCCCACGCTTCTAGGTAACTTGTCGGTGCTCAACACGCTTGCTGAAAAGGGACATCAGCAGCCGGCTTGGCTGGTGTCGCCTCCGCAAGCAACCTTGCCGTGTCTAGTCAGCGACGCACTTAACTTGTTGAGCGGACTCGAAGTAAACGAGGGCGCTGGCTGGCGCGACTCACTCTTAACTCGTTGAGTGTGTTCGAAACAAAGCAAGGGTGCGACCATCCACAGGCAGGCTCCTCCGCGCACGGGTTTCGTGTACAAAGGATGGACGCGCGAGGGGTATAACATATAAAAGTATGAAATTAAAAGAGTGCTCTGCACGAAGGCTCGAGCGACTTAGCTTCTCTTCTTCCTTGCGCTCGCTGGTGGAGCCCAATGGTGTGCCTTTGGCGGCAGCGCAGCACTCTGGGGAGGCGCGTTTGCCGGGACGAACACCAAAGCTGTCCCCGCCGGGCTTACTGCGCCCCGAGGAGGTACGCTTGTCGGATGGAGCACCAGAGCCGTCCTTGCCGGACTTAGAGCTCGATGGCGCGCCTTTCGACGACATCGTAGCACTCGAGGATAGGCGCTTGCGGGCCGAGGGGCGGGAGCGGCGGTGCGAGGAGCCGACATACTGGTCCCTAACAATGTTAGGGGAGCGTAACCTGCCTCGACCTTTTTCGCTTACTCACGCATGGACGGCGGTCCGGAGCGCCCCGCGAGCCCCTCGCTTGCTCTCGCCCACCGGGCGGATTCCACCTCTCGTGGTATGGCGCCGCTGGCTGCTATATGCTTTGGGACGGACGTGGATCTACGGTACGAGGCGCGCCCTCCGCCCCTGCCCTCGATCTCGTGGCACCGCGAAGCGCCCCGCCGTGCCCACTCTTCCACCGGCGTCTTCTCCGCCATGACCGCTGGCTCCGGTGGCGGCGGGAAGACGGAGATGGGTCTGCGACCCTCGAAGCTCTCGTCTTCGGGGCCATGGCGCAGTTGTCGATGAAGTCGCTGACGAAGCCGGAGAGGTTGATGAAGAAAACGGCCGCGCGAACGCCGGATCAGGTCCGCACAGCCTTGACGCTCCCCTACCTGGCGCGCCAGAGATGTCGCGGCCGATGGGCGGCGCGGCACCTATGGGGCCGGGGCCCCTTCGTGTGTTCGGTACGAGGGCGGAGGGTGCGCGGAGAGCAGATCGAGGCGATGCACGCGGGGGATTTTTACCCAGCTTCGGGCCGCGATGGTCGCGTAAAACCCTACTGCTGCATTGTGCTGTATTTCATCTTGCTCCCGAATGCGAGCAAATGGCGGTGTGGCATATGAAACCAGCCGAACCCCTGGCGCTGGAGCTGCCGAGGGCTCGAGCCTACGCGAGAGTAGCGAATGATCGGAACCCCCTCTACGTTGTGCATGGGCCTCCTTTTATAAGGCAAGGGGTCACCGACAGGTGTCAACGTGAGGTAGAGGGGTAAAAGCGTAAAAGAGGTGGTAGTTGGAACAGTGCGGGAACAGTGCGGCTACAGTGGATTCTACCTACTTTTGACAGAGGGGGACAAGAGCATTAAATGCCCGTCGCCGTCGCCCCAAAAGTTCCCGCCATTGCGTCTCCGTTTGCCACGGCGGCGAAGCCACCACCGTGGAGTGCCACCGCACCCTCATGCAAGCCTGACCACCCGCCACGCGTCTCGAAAAGGCCGGAGGCGACGTGGGCAGATGAGCTGGAGGCGGCACGTAGCATGGCTCTCCCGGCAAGCACCTTGCCGGGTCTTGATCTTGCGGGCCCGGTGCTTGTCGGGCTCTATGACTTGCCGCTGCCCGGGCCCTTGCCGGACGCGTACAGCGCCGAGGCGTGTCTTCTGTGATGTGATCTTCTAGTCCTCCCGACGAGCTCCTCTCGCCGGGGATCTGCAGGAGTGATGTAGTCTTGAGCCTGGAATGGCCTTCCCGGCAAGCTCCTCTTGCCGGGGTCTTGAGCTTTTGTCTTGTATACTTTGTTCTTGAATGGCTTGATGTGGAGCGGAGATGGCCTCCGGCAAGCATTTGATGGATCTAGCTGCGGGGAGCCTCAGCTGCCCGTGCACAAGTTGGGGTATTGAGGTACCCCTACCTTAGTACACCGACAGGCGCGCCCTGGTGCCTAGTGGCCCCCCTTCCACCTTCTGGCTTCCTTTCGAAGCTTCCAGGGTCTCTTATCACCAGAAAAAATCTCCGAAAACTTTCGTGGCATTTGGATTTCGTTTGGTATTGATATTCTACAAAGTAAAAAACAAGAAAAAAACAATAACTGGCATTGGGCACTAGGTTAATAGGTTAGTCCCAAAAAATATATAAAGCTACTAGTAAATGTATATTAAACATCCAAGATTGATAATATAACAGCATGGAACAATAAAAAATTATAGATACGTTGGAGACGTATCATGCTGCAATAGAGGACATAGCAGCGACAACGAGGATGGAGTAGTATATGCTGAATTCAGCAACCAATGTGGTGGGAACAAGCGGAAACTCTTTCAAGGGAATAAAGATAGCTTGTCGATGTTGGAAAAAATATTGGATAAACCATGTGCCGTAAACTGACACCCTAGACAAGCCTGCTACTCATTCGAAACGGAAATGCCGGGTAATCAAGCAAGCGAGCAAGATATTGGCCAAGAATCAGGGCATGAACCAGCCTCATAATAGGGATGGTAACTAGCATGGGCCAGGTAATGGTGGCCAGAAGCAATTGCCTCCTGAAGTCAAGGACGTGAACATGATTTATGCTACTCATGTCACCAGGAAGGAGAGAAAACACACACTTCAAGATGTCTATGCTATAGAGCCAGCAGCGCCAACTTACAACCCATGGTCGAAATTCTGACCACCTTTGACCAAAGACACAATTCGACAAGTATCCGTCATGGAGGCACCGCGGCTCTGGTACTCGATCCCGTAGTGGACGGCTTCCATATGATCCGAGTCCTTATGGATGGGGGTAGCAGTCTCAACTTGATATACGCCTATACCATCAAGAATGTGCATACAGATCCGGCCAGAATCAAGCCCAGTAGTATGACCTTTAAAGGTCATACCGGGAATTGAGACACAATGCTCGGGTAGTGTCACTTTGGATGTTTGATACGTCTCCAACGTATTTATAATTTTTGATTGTTCCATCCTATTATATTATCTATCTTGGATGTTTTATATGCATTTATATGCTATTTAAATGATTTTTGGGACTAACCTATTAACCTAGAGCCCAGTGCCAGTTTCTATTTTTCCTTGTTTTTGAGTTTTACAGAAAAGGAATACCAAACAGAGTCCAATTGACCTGAAAATTCACGGAGATTGTTTTTGGACTAGAAGAGCCCACGGAACATCGGAGATGGACCAGAAGAGTCTCGAGGCCACCATGAGGTTGGAGGGCGCCCCCTACCTCGTGGCTTCCTTGTGGACCCCCTTGACTTGTTCCCAACGCCAACACCTCTTATATATCCCGAAACTTCCAGAACAGAAAGAAGATCGGGAGTTCCGCCGCCGCAAGCCTCTGTAGCCTCCGAAAACCAATCGGGACCCTGTTCCGGCACCCTACTGGAGGGGGCAATCACCACCGGTGGCCATCTTCATCATCCCGGCGTTCTCCACGACGAGGAGGGAGTAGTTCACCCTCGGGGCTAAGTGTTGGGGAACGTAGCAGAAATTCAAAATTTTCTATGCAACACCAAGATCTATCTATGGAGAGACTAGCAACGAGGGGAAGGATAGTGCATCTACATTCCCTTGTAGATCGCTAAGCGGAAGCGTTCAAAAGAACGGGGTTGAAGGAGTCGTACTCGTCGTGATCCAAATCACTGGAGATCCTAGTGCCGAACGGACGGCACCTCCGCGTTCAACACACGTACAGCCCGGTGACGTCTCCCATGCCTTGATCCAGCAAGGTGAGAGGGAGAGGTTGGGAAGACTCCGTCCAGCAGCAGCACGACGGCGTGGTGGTCTTTGGAGGAGCGTGGCATCCTGCAGGCTTCGCCAAGCACCCGACGGGAGGAGTACTTGGGAGAGGGGAGGGCTGCGCCAGGAAGCGTGAAGCTCCCATGCGCCTCCCCACTATATATAGGGGTGGAGGGGCTGGTTTCTTGCCGTCCAAGTCCATTGGGGCGTTGGCAAAGGTGGGAGGAAAGAAATCCCATCATTTCCTTACCCACCGATTGCTATCCCCCTTTTTTAGGGATCTTGATCTTATCCCTTCGGGATATGACCTTATTCCTTCTAAGAGGGATCTTGGTGCGCCTTGACCAGGGGTGTGGGGCCTTGTCCCCACTACCCACGTTCATGTGGGTCCCCCATGCAGGTGGGCCCCACTCCGGAACCTTCTAGAACATTCCCGGTACAATACCGAAAAATCCCGAACATTTTCCGGTGGCCAAAATAGGACTTCCATATATAAATATTTACCTCCGGACCATTCCGGAACTCCTCGTGACGTCCGGGATCTCATCCGGCTCCAACAACATTCGTAACCACATACAAACTTCCTTTATAACCCTAGCATCATCGAACCTTATGTGTAGACCCTACGGGTTCGGGAACCATGCGAACATGACCGACATGTTCTCCGTCAATAACCAACAGCGGATCTCGATACCCATGTTGGCTCCCACATGTTCCACGATGATCTCATCGGATGAGCCACGATGTCAAGGACTCAATCAATCCCGTATACAATTCCCTTTGTCTAACGGTATTGTACTTGCCCGAGATTCGATCGTCGATATACCGATACCTTGTTCAATCTCGTTACCGGCAAGTCTCTTTACTCGTTCCGTAACACATCATCCCGTGATCAACCCTTTGGTCACATTGTGCACATTACGATGATGTCCTACCGAGTGGGCCCAGAAATACCTCTCCGTTTACCGGAGTGACAAATCCCAGTCTCGATTCGTGCCAACCCAACTGACACTTTCGGAGATACCAGTAGTGCACCTTTATAGCCACCCGCCACGCCAGGACGTTTGGTACACCCAAAGCATTCCTACGGTATTCGGAGTTGCACAATCTCATGGTCTAAGGAAATGATACTTGACATTAGAAAAGCTTTAGCATACGAACTACAATCTTTGTGCTAGGCTTAGGATTGGGTCTTGTCCATCACATCATTCTCCTAATGATGTGATCCCATTGTCAACGACATCCAATGTCCATGGTCAGGAAACCGTAACCATCTATTGATCAACGAGCTAGTCAACTAGAGGCTTACTAGGGACATGGTGTTGTCTATGTACCCACACATGTATCTGAGTTTCCTATCAATACAATTATAGCATGGATAATAAACGATTATCATGAACAAGGAAATATAATAATAACTAATTTATTATTGCCTCTAGGGCATATTTCCAACACTAAGGGTATGTACCAGTAGCTATGTGTTTGATCTCTCTCTCTCTCTCTCTCTCTCTCTCTCGTGTTCTTGATTTGACACTATCTTGATGTACCGTGAGCTTTGCTATTATAGTTGGATCTTATGATGTTTCTCCCCCTCTACCTTCTTGTAATGGATTGAGTTTTCCCTTTGAAGTTATCTTATCGGATGAGTCTTTAATGAGATGTATGTCTTGCATGTATTTATCTACGGTGACAATGGGATATTCACGTGATCCACTTGATGTATGTTTTGGTGACCAACTTGCGGGTTCTGTGACCTTGTGAACTTGTGCATAGGGGTTGCACACGTTTTCATCTTGACTCTCCGGTAGAAACTTTGGGGCACTCTTTGAAGTGCTTTGTGTTGGTTTGAATAGATGAATCTGAGATTGTGTGATGCATATCGTATAATCAAACCCGTGGATACTTGTGGTGACATTGGAGTATCTAGGTGACATTAGAGTTTTGGTTTATGTGTGTCTTAAGGTGTTATTTTAGTATGAACTCTAGGGCTGTTTGTGACACTTATAGGAATAGCCCAATGGATCGATCAAAAAGAATAACTTTGAGGTGGTTTCATACCCTACAATAATCTCTTCGTTTGTTCTCCGCTATTAGTGACTTTGGAGTGACTCTTTGTTGCACGTTGAGGGATTGTTATATGATCCAATTATGTTATCATTGTTGAGAGAACTTGCACTAGTGAAAGTATGAACCCTAGGACTTGTTTCGAAGCATTGCAATACCGTTTTCGCTCACTTTTGTTACTTGCTACCTTGCTGTTTTTATATTTTCAGATTACAAAAACCTATATCTACCATCCATATTGCACTTGTATCACCATCTCTTCGCCGAACTAGTGCACCTATACAATTTACCATTGTATTGGGTGTGTTGGGGGAGACAAAAGACTCTTTGTTATTTGGTTGCATGGTTGTTTGAGAGAGACCATCTTCATCCTACACCTCCCATGGATTGATAAACCTTAGGCCATCCACTTGAGGTAAATTTGTTACTGTCCTACAAAACTCTGCACTCGGAGGCCCAACAACGTCTACAAGAAGAAGGTTGCATAGTAGACATCAAGCTCTTTTTTGGCGCCGTTTCCAGGGTGTCGGTGTACAGAAGTAGGGGTTCTACTTTGCACCCCTCTACCTGTGCACGGGCAATCAGAGCCACACCCAAGGCCGCACTTGGCAAGGTAAGGGAAGGAGGCCGAGGCCACAAGACGGCCAAAGCAGCGCCAAGACAGAGACATGGAGAGCAAGAGGGCGAGGTGTGTTCCCCCGGCAAGACCCTTGTCGGGGCGGCCTCCACGGCCCTGGCAAGGACCTTGCCGTGGCAGCTTGCCCAACCCCGACGAGGCATGCCACCCTCGAGCTCAAAGCCTCCAATACCAACAACCACATTGGAACTAAGGCTCGGGAGGCGCCCCCATGATGGCATGTAGATCTTTGTGAAGACAAGAAGCACATAGAGTTGGATGAGGATTAGAAGACGACGAGCCTCGGCAAAACCCTTGTCGAGGGCATCCACGAGACCTCCGGCAAGATCCTTGCCGGGGATGACCATGGTGACGCGGCAAGACCCTTGCCGGGGCCCCGGCAAGGCCCTTGCCGAGGACATCCACGGAGCCACAACCAGGCCCACACTCACCAAGGTTCCACCGCCACTCCCATGCAGCTGCCAACTCACCAGCTAGGCAGGCACCTGCGTGTCGACATGAGGCTTCCATGCCAACTCAGCGCATGCCTATGTGGTGGCATGCAAATCTTCATGAAGGCCCTACCACCACGTGTGACACCCCAAAAATTTAACCATGTTTGGTTCATTAAAATTTTGCCAGCAAATTAAATTTTCATTTTTCTGGATTTATTTTTGATCTCAAAACCTCTCTTTTCTTCTAAGTTATGGAGTTTTCACCCCAAGTGAAAAATTTCCAATTATTGTTGGACTCACATGTTCTCTCAATAAAACATTTCTTTTACCAGTAGGATTATTTTATACAATTATTTTCACTGAGCTTTATTTCTCTAAAATGGCTTCTCATAAGTTTTAGGGTCCCATTTGCACTGCAACCCTTTTATACATTCATTTAAAAATCCCACCAAAATTTGGGGATGACATATGATGTCCCCAAATCATTTTTATGCAAAAATATCCTTTGGTCATTTGGTGATTTTTAGCTTTACCCCTAGTTTTCAAATCTGGTCAGATTTCACTTTTGCACTGCAACCTATTTAAATATTTCTTTAAAACTTCCACCAAAATTATGGGATGTCAGTAGTAGTATATTATTCAACCTTATGCAAAAACCCAGTGATGTTCTTTGAATTTTTTGAGCAAATCATCCTCTTTTGCTCTCTGGTCCAGTTTGGCATTTTCTACTGCAACCATATTTTTGCTTGCCCTTTTTCCTTTGATTCTTTCTCCTGCTTGTAGACCACCCTACAAAACCCTTAAGTCCAGGAGAGTGGACCCATTGGAGGATTTTTAGTGCAAGCAATAATGCCATTTACTTTCTGTCCAGAACTGTAGTTTTGCAAAACTTGCACTAGCAAGCTTCTGGTTTTGCCCAAATGACCTTGCCACCATCACCTACCCTTAGAGAGACACTGGTCTGAAGATTTTGGCCACCCCAAGAGTTGCCTAGATGCCCTTGGCATTCTGTCAAACACCTTGGGTGCATGGTCAGTTTTGACATGGTTTTGAGTTTGCATTATAAGCTTGATCCACTGACCCAGCAACCTTGTCCACTAAACTCCTAGATGCCTCTAATCTAGACCTGCTAATTGCTAGCCTCACCCAAGCTCTCTAATCCATGCTGGAATTTCGCCGAGTGCCTGGCGTGCACTCTCTAGGCGCGGCCAGAGCACGCGTTTTGCACGTGCGTGCGCACGAGCCGCCGCGTCCCACTGCCGCCTCCCCGCGCCTGTTCTGGTCAGCCGACGCACCCGACCCCTCCCTCACCGCAGAGCCACCCTGGCGCCCTAAAGCGCCGCCGTCAGGTCGGCCACGACGGCTAGTGACCGCCACATGGGCTCCTCGCTCGACGGCGCCGCCGAAAGCCCCCCAAGGCTGTTGCCCCGAACGGCGTGATCCCATCCGCAAGCCCGTCCGCTAGCTCACGTCGCCGCCATGTCGCCCTGCAGCACAGAATGGTGGTTCACCGTCGAGCTTATCTCCGGCCACCGCGAAACCGACCTAATCACACTATAAAAGGGGCCCCGAGCCTCTTCGGACCCTCAAGCAACCTCCTATCACCCCACTAGTGCACCCCACGGCCAGCAAGCGACGGCGGGAAACCTTCTTCCCCATCTCCGGCCAGTACAGCCGCCGCCGCCCTCTGGTCCATTCAGTCGCAACCCGAGCCCCTCCCGTCCATCTAGCACCACCACCCTCCTCTCCTTGACCATGCGGAGCTGCCCAGCCTCTCAAACACGATCGAAAGCCACCGTAGATCAAACCCCCAATTCATCCCGAAGCTACCTCCATCGCGGAGCTCGCCGCCGGCGACTCCCTTCGTCCCCACCTACCTCATGACCACCGGGAGGACCGCCCTGGACCCGCGGATCCATCCCTGCTCTTCGGAGCCCGCGAGGAGCCACCGTTCACCGGCGTTGATCACCGGAGCCCCGCCCCTATTCGACCGGAGGAGGAAGGAGGCGGGGAGACCGGTCAAACCTGACAAGTGGGCCCCCTAGACCCATTGTCAGTGACCACGGGCCGGTCCACGCTGGATAAGTGAAAGCGTAAACACAAAGTACGTCTTCAACGTGTACTCTTTTCGAAACGTTTTTCTTTTTTCAGTTTTATTAAAAAAACAGAAAATTGACTAAACTTTGACTGGCTATAACTTTTTAAATATAACTCCAAATGAGTTGATTCTTTTTCCTACCTCTCTCAAATATTGTCTAGTTTATTTTCAGATTTATTTGAAAATTTTTCCAAACAACTTTTTTGTACCATTTTGAAACTATGTTTTAATTCAATATTTTCAAAAATAGGATTCGTTGGAGAGGGAAGAAAACTTTCAAAAGTTCTGGAATGCACCCTGCTTCTCCACAACTTGAAGGCAAGCATTCTGAACCCTGGCATAATATTGTGTGTGTTATCTAACACGGTTACAATACCACCTCGACCGCGGAGTATCCGTTATTTTATGTGATGATATGTTCAAACTCATGAGTGCATATTGATGATTTCATGCTATTGGGTTTGATATGTTTGGGATAGTAGTCATCATATGCCTTTCATGCATACTGGAAGGAACCCGGGAAAGCCTCTGTCTTGGGTAGACATGGGCTTGTCTCTAGTCCTCCGTCGAGACGGTTGTGTCCGGTACGGCATGATGAGGTATGTCGAGTGGTGATTCTGTCTGTTGGTTGAAGTATAAATTGTTATGCTAATCTGCAGGGAACGCTTAAACCTTCTGAGTCGACCATAGATCGAGTCTTGTTCCGGTAACCCCCATACTTGTTTCGTACTACCACTTGTCCCTGCCATAGGTAGGGTACGGTTCAGTAAGTTGTCAACCCCTGTCCTAGCACACACCTTACAGAGAGGCAATGGTGGAAGATACCGGAGGCATCCGGTAGGCATGCCACCTAGTCTTGGGGCATGGGTGTTTTCGGTTGTAGCCGAAGGGGTAGCTCCCCTAGTTTGTGCGCGGTATAAATTTTGTGATCCCATGCTAATCGAGGTTGTAGCCTTTCCACTTAGATTTTTGCTTAAACAGGTGTCGTGGGTGATTCCAGACACCGATAAGTCAGGCTGGTGTGTGCGGTCAGGTGTGTTTTCAATTAAAAGACCGTAGACGGAATTAGTCCCAGTGGACTAAAGGAATCCGTTACTCGTGGGCAAAGAGTACACCCTCTGCAGAGATTATATCTATTCGAATAGCTGTGTCCATGGTTAAGGACTACAATCTGGGTTGGGTCAAGTGTCGGTCTTAGTGTCGGTCTTCGGAGGAAAAACTGCTAAACCAGAACATGGATTATGACTTGTGACTCATGATGATTATGGTTATTATTATTATTATGGACTAACCCTTTATATTATTTGAATGTTTGAGTATCCCTGGGACGGTTGTACCTCCTGGATATTCACCGTGATATTTACTTTATAAGCCCTTTATGTGGTGTCGCACATACATCCGACTGTGGCATGTTTGTTACTTATTTCACTTATAAGTCCTTTATGCGGTGTCGCTGAGATGCCCGACTGTGGCATGCCGGTTATTGATTTTCTTATAAGCCCTTTATGCGGTGTCGCTAAGACGCCCGACTGTGGCATGTTGGTTATATATTTACTTTATAAGCCCTTTATGTGGTGTCGCTGAGACGCCCGACTGCGGCATGCTTGTTGTTGGTTTACTTTATAAGCCCTTTATGTGGTGTCGCTCAGACGCCCGACTGAGGCATTCTATCTCTACTCTCTAATTGCATTATTCGTATCTTATGCAAATAACTTGCTTACGTACATCATGGATTTTATGTTATGACTGACGTTGCGATCATAGAATATTTCAGAGCATGATTATCATTTGTTATATTATACCCGTGTTCGTAATGTTTGCGAACATTCAAAGTACTCACTGGCTTGTCCTTGGCTATTGTCTTGGCCAGATTTCTTGCTTGGAGAGGAGCGTTGCGATGACAGCCCCGGAACCCAATCAATGGTGATAGCAGCCTCACGAAGATAGGAGTTATCCAGGTCAGCTGTGCCTGTGGGAATTGGAGTCCCATAGACGCTGAAAGACCACAAACCGCTTCCACCATCAACCACTAGAAACCCTGTGTTGTACTCGTAGGCCAGAATGGTCTTGTACTACATATTCTGTAATTTGCTTGGAATTTCTGTATTAAGTTTGTGCCTCATCAGCTAATAGTAATCCTGGGGCTGGTGAACACAAGGGCCATTTTCTGGGAAATTAATATCCCGAAAATCCGGTCCTGACACTGAAGGAAATATGCCCTAGAGGCAATAATAAAGTTATTATTTATTTCCTCATATCATGATAAATGTTTATTATTCATGCTAGAATTGTATTAACCGGAAACATGATACATGTGTGAATACATAGACAAACATATAGTCACTAGTATGCCTCTACTTGACTAGCTCATTAATCAAAGATGGTTATGTTTCCTAACCATAGACATGTGTTGTCATTTGATTAATGAGATCACATCATTAGGAGAATGATGTGATTGACATGACCCATCCCGTTAGCTTAGCACTTGATCGCTTAGTATTCTCGCTATTGCTTCCTTCATGACTTATACATGTTCTCGTAACTATGAGAATTGTGTAACTCCGTTTACGGAAGAACACTTTGGTACTACCAAACGTCACAACGTAATCGGGTGATTATAAAGGAGTACTACAGGTGTTTCCGAAGGTACATGTTGAGTTAGCATAATTCGAGATTAGGTTTTGCCACTCCGATTGTCGGAGAGGTATCTCTGGCCCTCTCGGTAATACTCATCACCTAAGCCTTGCAAGCATGTAACTAATGAGATAGTTATGAGATGACGTATTACGGAACGAGTAAAGAGACTTGCCGGTAACGAGATTGAACTAGGTATTGGATACCGACGATCAAATCTCGGACAAGTAACATACCGATGACAAAGGGAACAACGTATGCTGTTATGCGGTTTGACCGATAAAGATCTTCGTAGAATATGTAGGAACCAATATGGGCATCCAGGTCCCGCTATTGGTTATTGACCAACGACATGTCTCGGTCATGTCTACATCGTTCTCGAACCGTAGGGTCCGCACGCTTAAGGTTTCGATGACAGTTATATTATGAGTTTATGTATTTTGATGTACCGAAGTTTGTTCGGAGTCCCGGATGTGATCACAGACATGACGAGGAGTCTCGAAATGGTCGAGACATAAAAGATTGATATATTGGACGGATATATTTGGACACCGGAAAGGTTCCGGAAGAGTTTGGAGCTTCGGGAGGTTACCGGAACCCCCCGGGAGGTATATGGGCCTTATTGGGCCCATGTAGGAGGAAGGGAGAAGGAGCAAGGGAGGGGGGCGCGCCCCCCAAGCCCAATCCGAATTGGGGAGGGGGGCCGGCCCCCTTTCCTTTCTCCTTCCCCCTCTTCCTTTCCTACTACTAGTACTACTTCCTAATACTAGTACTCCTTCCTTCCCCCTCCAAATAAGATAAGGAAAAGAGAGGGAAACCTACTTGGAGTAGGTTTCCCCCTCCCTATGGCGCCCCCCCCTTGGGCCGGCCACCTCCTCCCTCCCTCCTTTATATACGGGGGTAGGGGGGCACCCTAGAGCACACAAGTTGATCATTGATCATTGCTCTGTCATCACCATGATCTTGCGTGTGCGTAGGATTTTTTTTGAAATTACTACGTTTCCCAACAGTGGTATCAAAGCCTAGGTTTTTATGGTTTGATGTTATATGCAGGAGTAGAACACAAATGAGTTGTGGACGATATAAGTCATACTGCCTACCAGCATGTCATACTTTGGTTCAGCGGTATTGTTGGATGAAGCGGCCCGGACCGACATTACGCCAGACGCTTACGCGAGACTGGTTTTACCGCCGTGCTTTGCACACGGTGACTAGCGGTGTCTGTTTCTCCAACTTTAGTTGAACCGAGTGTGGCTACGCCCGTCCTTGTGAAGGTTAAAATGGAGTCTATTTGACAAACTATCGTTGTGGTTTTGATGCGAGGTGAGATTGGTTCTTGCTTAAGCCCGTAGCAGCCACGTAAAATTTGCAACAACAAAGTAGAGGACGTCTAACTTGTTTTTGCAGGGCATGTTGTGATGTGATATGGCCAAGACGTGATGCTATATTTTATTGTATGAGATGATCATGTTTTGTAACCGGTTATCGGCAATCGGCAGGAGCCATATGGTTGTCGCTTTATTGTATGAAATGCAACGCATCGTAATTGCTTTACTTTATCACTAAGCGGTAGCGATAGTCGAGAAGCAATAGATGGCGAAACGACAACGATGCTACGATGGAGATCAAGGTGTCGCTACCGGTGACGATGGTGATCACGATGGTGCTTCAAGATGGAGATCACAAGCACAAGATGATGATGGCCATATCATATCACTTATATTGATTGCATGTGATGTTTATCCTTTATGCATCTTATCTTGCTTTGATTGACGGTAGCATTTTAAGATGATCTCTCACTAATTATCAAGAAGTGTTCTCCCGAGTATGCACCGTTGCGAAAGTTCTTCATCTTTGAGACACCACGTGATGATCGGGTGTGATAGGCTCTACGCTCAAATACAACCGATGCAAAACAGTTGCACACGCGAATACTCAAAGTTATACTTGACGAGCCTAGCATATACAGATATGGCCTCGAACACGAGACCGAAAGGTCGGCGTGAATCATATAGTAGATATGATCAACATAGAGATGTTCACCATTGAAACTACTCCATCTCACGTGATGATCGGACATGGTTTAGTTGATTTGGATCACGAATCACTTAGATGACTAGAGAGATGTCTGTCTAAGTGAGAGTTCTTTAGTAATATGATTAATTGAACTTAAATTTATCATGAACTTAGTACTGATAGTATTTTGCTTGTCTATGTTTGTTTGTAGATAGATGGCTCGTCTTTGTTGTTCCGTTGAATTTTAATGCGTTCCTTGAGAAAGCAAAGTTGAAAGATGATGGTAGCAATTACATGGATCGGGTCCGTAACTCGAGGATTATCCTCATTGCTGCACAGAAGAGTTACGTCCCGAAGCACCGCTGGTGCGAACTCGCTTCTTGATGTAACCGACGACGTTAAGAACGTCTGGCGAGCAAAGTCGATGACTACTCTATAGTTCGATGTGCCATGCTTTACGGCTTAGAACCGGGTCTTCAACGACGTTTTGAACGTCATGGAGCATATGAGATGTTCCAGAGTTGAAGTTAATATTTCAAGCAAATGCCCGGATTGAGAGATATGAAGTCTCCAATAAGTTCTACAGCTGCAAGATGGAGGAGAACAGTTCATCGGTGAGCATATACTCAAAATGTCCGGGTATAATAATCACTTGATTCAACCGGGAGTTAATCTTCCGGATGATAGCGCCATTGAAAGAATTCTCCAATCATCGCCACCAAGCTACAAGAGCTTTGTGATGAACTATAATATGCATGGGATGAACAAGACTATTCGAGCTCTTCGCGATCTTTGAAAGCAGCGGAGGTAGAAATCAAAAGGAGCATCAAGTGTTGATGGTCAACAAGACCACTGGTTTCAAGAAAAGGGCCAAAGGGAAGAAGAAGGAACTTCAAAAGAACAGCAAACAAGTTGCTGCTCAAGAGAAGAAACCCAAGTCTGGACCTAAGCTCAAATCGAGTGCTTCTCGCAAGCGATCGACATCGAAGCGGAACTGCCCCAAGTATTTGGCGGATAAAAGGATGGCAAAGTGAACAAAGGTATATGTGATATACATGTTATCGATGTGTACCTTACTAATGCTCGCAGAGCACTGGGTATTTGATAGTGGTTCATTGCTAACATTTGCAACTCAAACAGGACTACGGATTGCGAAGATTAGCTAAGGACGAGGTGACGATGCGCGTGGGAAATGGTTCCAAAGTCGATGTGATCGCGTCGGCACGCTACCTCTACATGTACCATCGGGATTAGTTTTAGACCTGAATAATTGTTATTTGGTGCTGCGTTGAGCATGAACATTATATCTGGATCTTGTTTGATGCGAGACGGTTATTCATTTAAATCAGAGAATAATGGTTGTTCTATTTATATGAGTAATATCTTTTATGGTCATGCACCCTTGAAGAGTGGTCTATTTTTATTGAATCTCGATAGTAGTGATACACACATTTATAATGTTGAAGCCAAAAGATGCAGAGTTGATAATGATAGTGCAACATATTTGTGGCATTGCCGTTTAGGTCATATCGGTGTAAAGCGCATGAAGAAACTCCATACTGATGGACTTCTGGAATCACTTGATTATGAATCACTTGGTACTTGCGAACCGTGCCTCATGGGTAAGATGACTAAAACACCGTTCTCCGGATCTATGGAGAGAGCAACAGATTTGTTGGAAATCATACATACAGATGTATGTGGCCCGATGAATGTTGAGGCTCGTGGCGGATATCGTTATTTTCTCACCTTCACAGATGATTTGAGCAGATATGGGTATATCTACTTGATGAAACACAAGTCTGAAACATTTGAAAAGTTCAAAGAATTTCAGAGTGAAGTAGAAAATTATCGTAACAAGAAAATAAAGTTTCTACGATCTGATCGTGCAGGAGAATATTTGAGTTACGAGTTTGGTTTACATTTGAAACAATGTGGAATAGTTTCGCAACTCACGCCCACCGAACACCACAACGAAATGGTGTGTCCGAACGTTATAATCGTACTTTACTTGATATGGTGCGATCTATGATGTCTCTTACCGATTTACCGCTATCGTTTTGGGGTTATGCTTTAGAGACGGCGCATTCACGTTAAATAGGGCACCATCAAATCCGCTGAGACGACGCCTTATGAACTGTGGTTTGGCAAGAAACCAAAGTTGTTGTTTCTCAAAGTTTGGGGCTGCGATGCTTATGTGAAGAAACTTCAACCAGATAAGCTCGAACCCAAATCGGAGAAATGTGTCTTCATAGGATACCCAAAGGAGACTATTGGGTACACCTTCTATCACAGATCTGAGGGCAAGATTTTCGTTGCTAAATTCGGATCCTTTCTAGAGAAGGAGTTTCTCTCGAAAGAAGTGAGTGGGAGGAAAGTAGAACTTGATGAGATAATCGTATCTACTCCCTTATTGAAAGTAGTTCATCACAAGAACCGGTTCTGTGACGACTACACCAATTAGTGAGGAAGCTAATGATATTGATCATGAAACTTCAGATCAAGTTTCTATCGAACCTCGTGAGGTCTACTAGAGTAAGATCCGCACTGAGTGGTACGGAAATACTATTCGGAAGTCATGTTACTTGACCATGATGAACCTACGAACTATGAGGAAGCGATGATGAGCCCAGATTCGCAAAATGGCTAGAGGCCATGAAATCTGAGATAGGATCCATGTATGAAAACAAAGTATGGACTTTGGTTGACTTGCCGATGATCGGCAAGCCATTGAGAATAAATGGATCTTTAAGAAGAAGACCGACGCTGATGGTAATGTTTCGTCTGCAAAGCTCGACTTGTTGCAAAAGGTTTTCGACAAGTTCAAGGGGTTGACTACGATGAGACTTTCTCACCCGAAGCGATGCTTAAGTCTGTCCGAATCATGTTGGCTATTGCTGCATTTCATGATTATGAAATTTGGCAAATGGATGTCAAGACTGCATTCTTGAATGGATTTCTAGAAGAAGAGTTGTATATGATGCAGCTGAAGGTTTTGTTGATCCAAAAGGTGTCGACAAAGTGTGCAAACTCCAGCGCTCCATTTATGGACTGGTGCAAGCATCTCGGAGTTGGAATAAACACTTTGACAAAGTGTGATCAAAGATATGGTTTTATACAGACTTTTGGAGAAGTCAGATTTACAAGAAAGTGAGTGGGAGCTCAGAGCATTTCTAGTTTTATATGTTGATGACATATTATTAATTGGAAATGATATAGAATTTCTGGATAGCATAAAGGGATACTTGAATAAAAGTTTTTCAATGAAAGACCTCGGTGAAGCTGCTTACATATTGGGCATCAAGATCTATAGAGATAGATCAAGACGCTTAATAGGACTTTCACAAAGCACATACCTTGACAAAATTTTGAAAAGTTCAAAATGGATCGTGCAAAGAAAGGATTCTTGCCGTGCTACAAGTGTGAAGTTGAGTCGAACTCAATGCCCGACCACAACAGAAGATAGAGAGAAAATGAAAGATGTTCCTATGCTTCAGCCATAGGCTCTATCATGTATGCAATGCTATGTACGCACACGACGTATGCTTAGCAATAAGCTTGCAGGTAGGTACCAAAGTAATCCAGGAGTGGATCACTGGACAGCGGTCAAGAACATCCTAAAATACCTGAAAAGGACTAAGGATATGCTTCTCATATATGGAGGTGACAAAGAGCTAGTCGTAAATGGTTACGTCGATGCAAGCTTTGACACTGATCCGGACGATTCTAAATCGCAAACCGGATACGTGTTTATATTAAACGGTGGAGCTGTAAGTTGGTGCAGTTCAAAACAAAGCGTCGTAGCGGGATCTACATGTGAAGCGGAGTACATAGCTGCTTCTGAAGCAGCGAATGAAGGAGTCTGGATGAAGGAGTTCATTTCCGATCTAGGTGTCATACCTAGTGCATCGGGACCAATGAAGATCTTCTCGTGACAATACCGTGCAATTGCCTTGGCAAAGGAATCCAGATTTCACAAGAGGACCAAGCACATCAAGAGACGCTTCAATTCCATTCGGGACCAAGTCCAAGTGGGAGACATAGAGATTTGCAAGATACATACGGATCTGAATGTTGCAGACCCGTTGACTAAGCCTCTCTCACGAGCAAAACATGATCAGCACCAAGAATCCATGGGTGTTAGAATCATTACTATGTAATCTAGATTATTGACTCTAGTGCAAGTGGGAGACTGAAGGAAATATGCCCTAGAGGCAATAATAAAGTTATTATTTATTTCCTCATATCATGATAAATGTTTATAATTCATGCTAGAATTGTATTAACCGGAAACATGATACATGTGTGAATACATAGACAAACATATAGTCACTAGTATGCCTCTACTTGACTAGCTCATTAATCAAAGATGGTTATGTTTCCTAACCATAGACATGTGTTGTCATTTGATTAATGAGATCACATCATTAGGAGAATGATGTGATTGACATGACCCATCCCGTTAGTTTAGCACTTGATCGCTTAGTATTCTGCTATTGCTTCCTTCATGACTTATACATGTTCCTCAGAACTATGAGAATCGTAACTCCTGTTTACCGGAAGAACACTTTGGTACTACCAAACGTCACAACGAATCGGGTGATTATAAAGGAGTACTACAGGTGTTTCCGAAGGTACATGTTGAGTTAGCATAATTCGAGATTAGGTTTTGTCACTCCGATTGTCGGAGAGGTATCTCTGGGCCCTCTCGGTAGTACTCATCACCTAAGCCTTGCAAGCATGTAACTAATGAGATAGTTATGAGATGACGTATTACGGAACGAGTAAAGATACTTGCCAGTAACGAGATTGAACTAGGTATTGGATACCGACGATCAAATCTCGGACAAGTAACATACCGATGACAAAGGGAACAACGTATGCTGTTATGCGGTTTGACCAATAAAGATCTTCGTAGAATATGTAGGAACCAATATGGGCATCCAGGTCCCGCTATTGGTTATTGACCAGAGACATGTCTCGGTCATGTCTACATCGTTCTCGAACCGTAGGGTCCGCACGCTTAAGGTTTCGATGACAGTTATATTATGAGTTTATGTATTTTGATGTACCGAAGTTTGTTCGGAGTCCCGGATGTGATCACGGACATGACGAGGAGTCTCGAAATGGTCGAGACATAAAAGATTGATATATTGGACGGATATATTTGGACACCGGAAAGGTTCCGAAAGAGTTTGGAGCTCCGGGAGGTTACCGGAACCCCCCGGGAGGTATATGGGCCTTATTGGGCCCATGTAGGAGGAAGGGAGAAGGAGCAAGGGAGGGGGGCGCGCCCCCCAAGCCCAATCCGAATTGGGGAGGGGGGCCGGCCCCTCCTTTCCTTTCTCCTTCCCCCTCTTCCTTTCCTACTACTAGTACTACTTCCTAATACTAGTACTCCTTCCTTCCCCCTCCAAATAAGATAAGGAAGAGAGGAAACCTACTTGGAGTAGGTTTCCCCTCCCTATGCGCCCCTTGGGCGGCCACCTCCTCCCTCCCTCCTTTATATACGGGGTAGGGGGCACCCTAGAGCACACAAGTTGATCATTGATCGTTCCTTAGCCGTGCGGTGCCCCCTCCACGATATTACACCTCGGTCATATTGTAGCGGTGCTTAGGCGAAGCCTCGCGACAGAGAACATCAAGATAGTCACCACACCGTCGTCTTGACGGAACTCCCCCTCGGAGCCTCTACTAGATTGGAGATCGAGGGTGCGTCATCGAGCTGTACGTGTGTCAAGAACTCGGAGGTGCCGGAGTAACGGTGCTTGGATCGGTCGGACCGGGAGGACGTACGACTACTTCCTCTATGCTGCGTCAACGCTTCCGCTTCGGTCTACGAGGGTACATAGACAACACTCTCCCCTCGTTGCTATATCATCACCATGATCTTGCGTGTGCGTAGGATTTTTTTTTGAAATTACTACGTTTCCCAACAGACACCACGTCACCTCAGCAGCCTGCCCACCTCATGGCACTGACCGCCTCGCTGGCCCGGGCGCGTGTCAAAGCAGGGCGGGGCGGCGGTAAAGTGAGGGGGACACCTAAGGGGCGCATTAAATGCGTCTTGTCTCGTAATGGCTAAGCGATAAACTTAGCCACTATACACCGATGCCACCTCCTGTGTGCCACTGTGGCGATCCCCTTGAATATAAAAGGAGGCCCGAGGCATCCAGTAGAAGGATTCGGACCCCTGGACAAGTTACATTCATCGTAGCTAGCTCAAGAACTCCAGGAACACTCAAATAGACACAAAAGCAGGACTAGGGTATTACACATCCTCGCGGCCCGAACCTGGGTAAACGACCCGTGTGCTTGTGCTGATTGTTGATCCCGCTCTTCTCACGACACCGCGCCCCGCAACCATAGTAGGGATTCCCGTGATCCCATAGGTGTCGTTCCCACCGACATCTTTGGCGCGTCAGGTAGGGGGCGCAGTCGTGAGAATCTGGTCTAGCAGCTAGTCGAACAACTCTTCATCGCCATGGCTCCCAAGAGGAAGACGACCACGGAGATCGGTTCATCCGGAGTCGGACTGCCTGTACCGGTGCGGGCCAGTAGCGGGCCGGTCGCGGAAAGAACCCATGGCGCGACCCGCGAACACCCACATCACCCTGGCAGTCCAGACCTGGCGAGCGGCGTCGTTCATGCGCCAGGCAACTGGCCGCATGCCGCGAACTCCAGAGACAGAGTTGGGTCCCCCGCACGCGGCGCGGGGCCCTCCAGAGGCGTCGCCATGCCACCCGATGGCGGCGCGGCGGCCTCCAAGACACCAACACTAGCGCCCATGGTGCGCTCTTCCCAAGTCGTGCGCAATGAGCAGCGCCACCACGCTGGTGACCCTGGGCGCCGCCCTGGGAAGATTCCCGCGCGTCCTTCACGGGACGAGGAAGGCCAGCATGCACGCCGAGGTGCTAGTGAAAATAGCGGACAGCCGCAGGACCATGATAGAGCTCCTTCTCACATAGTTAGAAGTCGAAGCGCGTCACGTCCACGCAGCTTTCGCCGCCGCCCACACCAGCAGAAGCTCTGGCGCGCACGCAGCTGCTCCTCGACTTTTCTCCTATTGCGGAGAGACTCGACGAGTGGAGAGCCACTGTTCGGAGCCTCGTCGGCATCGCCAACAAAGATGAGCTGTGACCAGCAGGGCCCGTAGGCTGTCGCTCCATCAAGCCACCGCATGCCAGCGGTGGAAGGGCCGGGGGCGATGCAGCCATGGTGCACTCTCCTCCCCCACGTCAGCCACCGCGGGTGTCGATCCGTCGCGATGACGCTTGCAATAATATCTCCATAGCGTTGTCCGAGCCATGGACCCACCGTGACCAGCATAAAGTTCTTCAGGAGCGAGCCCCATAAGACGCTCAAACCACCATCGAGTGCCGACGTGATGCACGCTACCAATTAGACAGGCGGGTAGGACCCACTATGGACCACGCATCACCGGGAGGCTACGGTGGCCTACCCTACGAGGTGGGTTGTCCGGCTTTCATCCGTGAGCTACGACAGTTCCAGTGGCCCTCCCACCGCACGTTCAAGCCCGACGTTGGCGAGAAGTGCAATGGCAAGACTCACCCGTCAGAGTTCCTCAACATCTATACCATCGCAATGCAAGCTGCTGGAGCCCGCGACAATAAGGTGCTTGCCAATTACTTCCCTTTGGCGCTCAAGCCCAATGTCATGTCATGGTTGATCCACTTGCCGGTGGACTCCATTTCCTCTTGGTCGGATCTGTGCCATGAGTTCGTTGGTGCCTTCACTGGAGGCCATCAAGCTCATGGCCAGGCAAGCGACCCGCATATTATCCCCCAGAAGGAAGGAGAAAACCTGCGCAAGTACATCCAAAGGTTCAACCGAGTGTAGTATAACATCCCAGACGTCCATCCCGCCGCTGTGATCGGCGCATTCCATCAGAATGTGCGTAACCGCAAGATGCGTGAGGAGCTGGCGATGAACAAGGTCAGGAATGTGGCCAAACTTTATGTGCTGGCCGATAGGTGCGCTCGGGCGGAAGAGAGGAGGAAGTACCCCGGCGAGGACGCCGGTGCGGAAACCGACTCCACAGATGATGACATTGCTGCCCCGACGAAGAAGGGCCGGCGCTGTAATAGGAAGCGCAAGGGCAAGACTGTGCTTGCCGTCGAGGGATCCGACAACACCGGCACTGCCAAGAAGGCCAAGGCAAGCGACCCCGACAAGGAGGTTGCCGGGTGTGCTGCTTGCCAGGCCTTCGCGGCTGCCGACAAGCCAGGGGGCTTCGACAAGCAGTATTGCAAGATCCACGGCACCAAAGGCCACGACCTCCAGAACTGCCGACAAGTTGAGCTGCTCGCTGAGAAGCAGAAAGCTGAATAGGAGAGGCGGGACAAGAAGAAGGGTCAATACGATGCTGAAGGGTCCGGCAAGAAGCATAGCGGCGAAGGAGGCCGCCGCGGCAAGGATAACCAGCAAGAGAGGCCCGCCTGGGGCCGTGACAAGAAACAGGAAGACGATGATCATGACGAGAACGACGAGTCCGGTGACCACAAGTTTCAGAAAGCTACAGAGGCCATGTGCGTTGACGGTGGCGCCTCGCTGCACACCTCTCACCGCCAACTCAAGCAGTGGGCGTGTGCGATCACAACGGTGGAGCCGTCACTCGATGCACGGAAGCCACTGAATAGCACACCTATCATCTTTGACACCGAGGACCACCCTGATTGCACAACTGCTGTCGGGTGTTTGCCGTTGTTGGTTTCACCAACAATCGGCAACCTCAAAGTGACGAAGATGCTAGTTGATGGTGGGGCCGGTCTGAACTTGATCTCGCCGATCATGGTCAAAAGGCTGCAGATTCCTGATGGAGACCTCGAAGAGACGGGCACGTTTCAAGGGGTCAATCTGGGGAGAAGCCAGCCAAAGGGTAAGGTCACGCTGCCCATGACGTTTGGGGGAGAGCTGAACAATAGGATAGAGAGGATTGTCTTCGACATGGCCGAGATCCCCTTGCCCTACAACGGGATCCTCGGCCGCCCGGCACTCGCCAAGTTCATGGCGGGATCTCACATTACGCCTGTAATACGCTGAAGATGCCGGGGCCGATGAACATCATCACCGTCCCCTCCGACAAGAAGGACACATTGATCTGCGCTAACCAACTCTACCAGGAAGTGGTTGCAGCAGCTGCCGCTAAGGCACTTGCTCCCGCCACTGGAGTCCCGGGAGGGAAGAAGACCGGCGAGACCTCTTGCACCCACTCCGGCAAGCGCACCTCTCCGGAGTGTTGTGCTCCCGTTGAGGACGTGCCAGGGAGCTCCACCGGCAAGAGTAAGAAATCCAGAGCTGCACCACCAGAGACCAAGAAGGTGTCCGTTAGAGAGGACGGCACGGGAGGGGCTTTCACCATAAGCTCCACCCTCGACAACAAATAGGAAGGCGAGCTCGTCACTTTACTGCAGGCGAATGTCAATGTTTTTGCGTGGCAAGCATCCGACATTCCCGACATTCACAGGGAAGTGATTGAGCACCATCTTGCTGTCTGTCCTCATGCGCGGCCCGTCAAGCAGAAGCTCAGGAAGCAAGCTCTGGAGAGGCAGGAGTTTATTACAGAAGAGATCAGGAAGCTAGAGGCGGCAGGCTTGGTAAGAGGGGTACTCCATCCGATGTGGTTGGCCAATCCTGTGGTGGTGCGCAAGGCAAACGGGAAGTGGAGGCTGTGTATTGATTACACAGATATCAATAAGGCTTGTCCGAAAGATCCTTTCCCGTTGCCGTGCATCGACCAGATTGTTGACTCCATGGCCGGGTGCGACCTGTTATCATTCCTTGGCGCCTACTCAGGCTACCACCAGATTTTCATGACAAGTGAAGATGAGGAGAAGACAACATTCATCACCCCATGTGGTACGCATTGCTTTTTATGGATGCCTTTCGGGTTGAAGAGTGTTGGCTCGACCTTTGCAAGAGCAGTCCAAATTGGTTTTGAGCCCCAGCTACATAGAAATATGGAAGCTTATATGTATGACATAGTGGTCAAAACCAAGGATAAGGCGACGCTTGTGCAAGATTTGGAAGAGACGTTTGCAAATTTGCGCAAGATCAACCTCAAGTTGAACCCTGAGAAGTGTGTCTTTCGAGTCCCGTCTGGCAAGCTTCTCAGGTTCTTTGTGTCGCAGCGCGGGATTGAGGCGAACCCGGACAAAATCAAGGCCATTGAGCAAATTGAGGCACCTAAGCGGATCAAGGATGTGCGTCGGCTCACTGGTTGCATCGCCGCCATGAGCAGATTCATCTCCAAGTCCGCCGAGCATGCCCTTTCCTTTTTCAAGATCTTGAACAAGGCGGGCCCAATGGAGTGGACCCCGTAGGCCGAGGCAGCGCTGCAGGATTTCAAGAAATACCTCTCCTCTACCCCGATGTTGGTTGTTCCCAAACCACAAGAACCGTTACTGCTGTATCTAGCAGCAACGAATCAAGTGGTTAGAGCCGCACTAGTGGCGCAGCGGGAGGTTGATACGTCCATTTTGCATCATGCTTTTATATCAATATTTATTGCATTATGGGCTGTTATTACACATTATATCTCAATACTTATGGCTATTCTCTCTTATTTTACAAGGTTTACCATGAAGAGGGGGGATGCCGGCAGCTGGAATTCTGGCTGGAAAAGGAGTAAACATTGGAAACATATTTTGCACAGCTCCAAAAGTCCTGAAACTCCACGAAACATCTTTTTGGAATTAATAAGAATTTTTGAGCGAAAGAAATACACCAGGGGGCCCACACCCTGTCCAAGAGAGTGGAGGGCGCCCCCCCTACAGGGCGCCCCCCTATCACTCGGTCCCCTGGTGGGCCTCCGGTGTCCATCTTCTGCTATATCAGAGCTTTTACCTTGGAAAAAAATCGTGGGCAAGCTTACGTGATGAAACTCCGCCGCCACGAGGCGGAACCTTGGCGGAATAAATCTAGGGCTCCGGTGGAGCTGTTCTGCCGGGGACACTTCCCTCCGGGAGGGGGAAATCATCACCAACATCATCACCAATGATCCTCTCATCGAGAGGGGGTCAATCTCCATCAACATCTTCACTAGCACCATCTCATTTCGAAACCCTAGTTCATCTCTTGTATCCAATCTTGTATCAAAACCACAAATTGGTACCTGTGGGTTGCTAGTAGTGTTGATTACTGATA
This sequence comes from Aegilops speltoides, assembly GCA_021437245.1. Taxonomy (NCBI): domain Eukaryota; kingdom Viridiplantae; phylum Streptophyta; class Magnoliopsida; order Poales; family Poaceae; genus Aegilops; species Aegilops speltoides. The sequence continues at coordinate 409,608,954 of CM038145.1, read as the reverse complement.
CGTCTCCAACGTATCTATAATTTTTGATTGCTCCATGCTACTTTATCTACTGTTTTGGACTATATTGGGCTTTATTTTGCCTATTTCAGTGTTTCGAAGAAACGGAATATCAAACAGAGTCCAAACGGAATGAAACCTTTGGGAACGTGATTTTCTCACCGAACGTGATCTAGGAGACTTGGACCCTGCTCCAAGGAACAAAAGAGGCAGTCACGAGGGTGGGGGGCGCACCCCCCTAGGGCGCGCCCCAGCCTCGTGGCCCCCTTGTTGCTCCACCGACGTACTCCTTTCCTCCTATATATACCTATGTACCCCCAAACGATCAGAACAGGAGCCAAAATCCTAATTCCAACGCCGCAACCTTCTGTATCCACGAGATTCCATCTTGGGGCCTGTTCTGGAGCTCCGCTCGAGGGGGCATCCACCATGGAGGGTTTCTACATCAACACCATTGCCCCTCCGATGAAGTGTGAGTAGTTTACTTCAGACCTTCGGGTCCATAGCTAGTAGCTAGATGGCTTCTTCTCTCTTTTTGGATCTCAATACAATGTTCTCCCCCTCTCTCGTGGAGATCTATTGGATGTAATCTTCTTTTTGCGATGTGTTTGTTGAAACCGATGAATTGTGGGTTTATGATCTAGCTTATCTATGAATAATATTTGAATCTTCTCTGAATTCTTTTATGTATGATTGAGTTATCTTTGCAAGTCTCTTCGAATTATCCGTTTGGTTTGGCCAACTAGATTGGTATTTCTTGCAATGGGAGAAGTGCTTAGCTTTGGGTTCAATCTTGCGGTGTCCTTTCCCAATGACAGAAGGGGCAGCAAGGCACGTATTGTATTGTTGCCATCGAGGATAACAAGATGCTTTTTTATCATATTGCATGAATTTATCCCTCTACATCATGTCATCTTGCTTAAGGCGTTACTCTATTTTTAACTTAATACTCTAGATGCATGCTGGATAGCGGTCGATGAGTGGAGTAATAGTAGTAGATGCAGAATCATTTCGGTCTACTTGTCTTGGACGTGATGCCTATATACATGATCATACCTAGATATACTCATAATTATGCTCAATTCTATCAATTGCTCAACAGTAATTTGTTCACCCACCGTAGAATATCTATGCTCTTGAGAGAAGCCACTAGTGAACCTATGGCCCCCGGGTCTACTCTCATCATATCAATCTCCATTACTTTATTACTTGCTTTGTTTTTTACTTTGCCTTTTACTTTTTACTTTGCATCTATATACCAAAAATACCAAAAATATTATTTATCATCTATATCAGATCTCACTCTCGTAAGTGACCGTGAAGGGATTGACAACCCCTAATCGCGTTGGTTGCGAGGAGCTATTGTTTTGTGTAGGTACGAGGGACTTGTGCGTGGTCTCCTACTGGATTGATACCTTGGTTCTCAAAAACTGAGGGAAATACTTACGCTACTTTGCTGCATCATCCTCTCTCTTTGGGGAAATCCAACGCAGTGCTCAAGAGGTAGCAAGAAGAATTTCTGGCGCCGTTGCCGGGGAGGCTCACGCAAGAGCAAGTCAACCATACCAAGTACCCATCACAATCCCTATCTCTCGCATTACATTATTTGCCATTTGCCTCTCGTTTTCCTCTCCCCCACTTCACCCTTGCCTTTTTATTCGCCCTCTCTTTCCCAATCTCCTCCTCTCTTTTGCTTGCCCTATTGTTTGCTCGTTCGGTTGGATTAGATGCTTATTTATTACTAAACATAGAACCTAAGATCTATGGATCCTCATCTGCTTGCTAATCTTTTTAAGAGATCCAATTATGATGAACCAATTGCTAGTGAGTTTTGTGCACTAGATTATCTTTATGAAGTTTTGCTTGAAATTCTTGAATCTGAAAATCGTGATGAAGAACTTTATGAAGTGATTCACGATAGATCTTTGAATAAAAGCATGATTGCAATGATTTTCCTATAAATTCTCTTGATGTCAATTGTGCTAATAATTTGCAAAACCCTAAGCTTGGGGATGCTAGTTTTGCTATGTCTACTACTTGTTTCAATGATCATTATTGGGGTGATTCTTCTTATAACCTTGAAAATTTATTTAAGCCCCATGATGAATATGAGATTGATAATAATGTTTGCAATAATCTTGAAAGTGGGTTTGGAATAGTGTCAACTTTAGATCCCACATATTTGGAGTATGTTCAATCTTATGATATTTTTGATAAAAGTGGGTTCGGAAAGGTCATGACTTTAGCTAATGTTAATCCCACTATCTTGGAAGAGTATCAACTTTGCATGCATGTGGATTATGTTATATGTTTGGTGATAGGTATTTTGTTGAATTCGACTATGATCCTACATGTAATTATTATGAGAGAGGAAAATATGGTTGTAGAAATTTTTATCTTATTAAATTACCTCTCGTCATGTTGAGATTGCTATCGTCTCTTTCTTCTTCCTTGCATAAGCTAGTTTTTGCTTGCCTTGCAAATTTGTTTGATTATAATATGCCTATGCATAGTAAGTATGTTAGACTTAGATGTGTTTGTCACGTGTTTCATGATGCTCTCTTTGTGCTTCAATTCTTGTCTTTCATGTGAGCATCATTAAAATTATCAATGCCTAGCTAGGGGCGTTAAACGATAGCACTTGTTGGGACGCAACCCAATATTTTTCCTTGATGTTATTTAATAATCCATCTAGCTTCTGTTTGGATGTGGTTTTATGTTTTAATTAGTATTTGTGCCAAGTAGAACCTATAGGATAACCTACGATGATAGTTGATTTGATTCTGCTGAAAAACAGAAACTTTGCACGCACGAATATAATTTTGTTAAATCAAAGAGACGTTCTTTTGCGTTTATTCTTTTTTCTGCTGTTCAATAAACAAATTTTCCAGGACTTCCTATTTTCGTAGGATTTTTAGAGTTCCAGAAGTTTGCGTTAGTTACAGATTACTACAGACTGTTCTGTTTTTTACAGATTCTGTTTTGCGTGTGTTGTTTACTTATTTTGATGAATCTATGGCTAGTAAAATAGTTTATAATCCATAGAGAAGTTGGAATACAGTAGGTTTAACACCAATATAAATAAAGAATGAGTTCATTACAGTACCTTTAAGTAGTATTTTGTTTTCTTTCTCTAACGGAGCTCACGAGATTTCTATTGAGTTTTGTGTTGTGAAGTTTTCAAGTTTTGGGTGAATTCTTTTGATGGATTATGGAACAAGGAGTGGCAAGAGCCTAAGCTTGGGGATGCCCATGGCACCCCCAAGATAATCCAAGGACACCAAAAAGTCAAAGCTTGGGGATGCCCCGGAAGGCATCCCCTCTTTCGTCTACTTCCATCGGTAATTTACTTGGAGCTATATTTCTATTCACCACATGATATGTGTTTTGCTTGGAGCGTCTTGTATTATTTGCGTCTTTGCTTTTTAGTTTACCACAATCATCCTTGCTGTACACACCTTTTGAGAGAGCCATACATGAATTGGAATTTGCTAGAATACTCTATGTGCTTCACTTATATCTTTTGAGCTTGATAGTTTTGCTCATAGTGCTTCACTTATATCTTTTGAGCGTGATAGTTTTTGCTCTAGTGCTTCACTTAGATCTTTTAGAGCATGGTGGTGGATTTGTTTTAAAGAAACTATTGATCTCTCATGCTTCACTTAGATTATTTTGAGAGTCGTTAATAGCATGGTAATTTGCTTAATATTAATATACTTGGTATTCAAGATATGTGAAACTTTCTTTTGAGTGCGTTGAATACTAAGATAAGTTTGATGCTTGATAATTGTTCTGAGATATGGAGGTGATAATATCAAAGTCGTGCTAGTTGAGTAATTGTGAATTTGAAAAATGCTTGTGTTGAAGTTTGCAAGTCCCGTAGCATGCACGTATGGTTAAAGTTGTGTAACAAATTTGAAACATGAAGTGTACCTGGCTTGTGCATCCTTATGAGTGGCGGTCGGGGACGAGCGATGGTCTTTTCCTACCAATCTATCCCCTAGGAGCATCGCGTAGTACTTGATTTTTGATGACTTCTAAATTTTTGCAATAACTATATGAGTTCTTTTGACTAATGTTGAGTCCATGGATTATACGCACTTTTACCTTTCCGCCTTTGCTAGCCTCTTCGGTACCGTGCATTGCCCTTTCTCACCTTGAGAGTTGGTGCAAACTTCGCCGGTGCATCCAAACCCCATGATACGATACACTCAATCACACATAAACCTCCTTATATCTTCCTCAAAACAGCCACCATACCTACCTATCATGGCATTTCCATAGCCATTGCGAGATATATTGCCATGCAACTTCCATCATCATATTCATGACATACATTACTTTTGTCATATTGCCATTGCATGATCATGTAGTTGACATCGTATTTGTGGCAAAGCCACCATGCATTATTTTTTCATACATGTCACTCTTGATTCATTGCACCATCCCGGTACACCGCCGGGGCATTCATATAGAGTCATATCTTGTTCTAAGTTTCGAGTTGTAATCCTTATCTTGGAATCAATAGAAGTGTGATGATCATCATTATTAGAGCATTGTCCCAAGAAAAAGAAAGGCCAAAAAGAAAAAAAAGAAAGGCCCCAAGAAAAAAGGGAAAGAAAAAAAAGAAAAAAAGGGGGCAATGCTACTATCTCTTTTTCCACACTTGTGCTTCAAAGTAGCACCTTGTTCTTCATGTAGTGAGTCTCATAAGTTGTCTTCTTATACTTGTGGGAATTTTTCATTATAGAACTTGGCTTGTATATTCCTACGATGGGCTTCCTCAAATGCCCTAGGTCTTCATGAGCAAGCGAGTTGGATGCACACCCACTAGTTTTCTTTTGTTGAGCATTCATAGCTCTAGTGCATCCGTTGCATGGAAATCCCTACTCCTCATGTTGACATCAATTGATGGGCATCTCCATAGCCCGTTGATTATCCTCGTCAATGTGAGACTTTCTCCTTTTTTGTCTTCTCCACACAATCCCCATCATCATATTCTATTCCACCCATAGTGCTATATCCACGGCTCACGCTCATGTATTGCGTGAAGGTTGAAAAAGTTTGAGATTATTTAAGTATGAAACAATTGCTTGGCTTGTCATCGGGGGTATAGAAGTTGGGAACATCTTTGTGTGACGAAAATGAAGCATAGCCTAACTATATGATTTTGTAGGGATGAACTTTCTTTTGCCATGCTATTTTGAAAAGACATGATTGCTTTGATTAGTATGCTTGAAGTATTATTATTTTTATGCCAATATGAACTTTTGTCTTGAATCTTTCGAATCTGAATATTCATGCCACAATTAAGAAGATTTACATTGAAATTATGCCAAAGTATCACTCCGCATCAAAAATTCTCTTTTTTTATCATTTACCTACTCGAGGACGAGCAGTAGTTAAGCTTGGGGATGCCTGATACGTCTCCAACGTATCTATAATTTTTGATTGCTCCATGCTACTTTATCTACTATTTGGACTATATTGGGCTTTATTTTCCACTTTTATATTATTTTTGGGACTAACCTATTAACCGGAGGCCCAGCCCAGAATTGCTGTTTTTTTTGCCTATTTCAGTGTTTTGAAGAAACGGAATATCAAACGGAGTCCAAACGGAGTGAAACCTTCGGGAACGTGATTTTCTCACCGAACGTGATCCACGAGACTTGGACCCTACTCCAAGGAACAAAAGAGGCGGTCACGAGGGTGGGGGCCCCCCCTAGGGCGTGCCCCCTGCCTCGTGGCCCCCCTGTTGCTCCACCGACGTACTCCTTCCTCCTATATATACCTACGTACCCCCAAACGATCAGAACAGGAGCCAAAAACCTAATTCCACCGCCGCAACCTTCTGTATCCACGAGATCCCATCTTGGGGCCTGTTCCGGAGCTCCACCGGAGGGGACATCCACCATGGAGGGCTTCTACATCAACACCATATCCCCTCCGATGAAGTGTGAGTAGTTTACTTCAGACCTTCGGGTCCATAGCTAGTAGCTAGATGGCTTCTTCTCTCTTTTTGGATCTCAATACAATGTTCTCCCCCTCTCTCGTGGAGATCTATTCGATGTAATCTTCTTTTTGCGGTGTGTTTGTTGAGACCGATGATTGTGGGTTTATGATCCAACTTATCTATGAATAATATCTGAATCTTCTCTGAATTCTTTTATGTATGATTGAGTTATCTTTGCAAGTCTCTTCGAATTATCTGTTTGGTTTGGCCACCTAGATTGGTATTTCTTGTAATGGGAGAAGTGCTTAGCTTTGGGTTCAATCTTGCGGTGTCCTTTCCCAGTGACAGAAGGGGCAGCAAGGCACGTATTGTATTGTTGCCATCGAGGATCACAAGATGGGGTTTTTATCATATTGCATGAATTTATCCCTCTACATCATGTCATCTTGCTTAAGGCGTTACTCTGTTTTTAACTTAATACTCTAGATGCATGCTGGATAGCGGTCGATGAGTGGAGTAATAGTAGTAGATGCAAAATCGTTTCGGTCTACTTGTCTTGGACATGATGCCTATATACATGATCATACCTAGATATACTCATAATTATGCTCAATTCTATCAATTGCTCAACAGTAATTTGTTCACCCACCGTAGAATATCTATGCTCTTGAGAGAAGCCACTAGTGAAACCTATGGCCCCCGGGTCTATTCTCATCATATCAATCTCCATTACTTTATTACTTGCTTTGTTTTTACTTTGCCTTTTACTTTTAACTTTGCATCTATATACCAAAAATACCAAAAATATTATTTATCATCTCTATCAGATCTCACTCTCGTAAGTGACCGTGAAGGGATTGACAACCCCTAATCGCGTTGGTTGCGAGGAGCTATCGTTTTGTGTAGGTATGAGGGAATTATGTGTGGTCTCCTACTGGATTGATACCTTAGTTCTCAAAAACTGAGGGAAATACTTACGCTACTTTGCTGCATCATCCTCTCCTCTTCGGGGAAATCCAACGAGTGCTCAAGAGGTAGCAATTACTCCTTGTAGTTGATGCTAATTGGTTTACTTGGTGGAAGATCATATGTTCAGATCCTTTATGCATATTATTACTCCTCTGATTATGAACATGAATATGCTTTGTGAGTAGTTATGTTTGTTCCTGAGGACATGGGTGAAGTCTTGCTATTAGTAGTCATGTCAATTTGGTATTCGTTCGATATTTTGATGAGATGTATGTTGTCTTTTCCTCTAGTGGTGTTATGTGAATGTTGACTGCATGACACTTCACCATTATTTGGGCCTAGAGGAAGGCATGGGGAATTAATAAGTAGATGATGGGTTGGTAGAGTGACATAAGCTTAAACCCTAGTTTATGCGTTGCTTTGTTAGGGGCTTATTTGGATCCATATGTTTAATGCTGTGGTTAGGTTTACCTTAATACTTTTTTTGTAGTTGCGGACGCTTGCAATAGGGGTTAATCATAAGTGGGATGCTTGTCCAAGTAAGGGCAGTACCCAAGTACCGGTCCACCCACATATCAAATTATCAAAGTACTGAACGCGAATCATATGAACGTGATGAAAACTAGCTTGACGATAATTCCCATGTGTCCTCGGGAGCTCCTTTCTCATTATTAGAAATTGTCCAGGATTATCCTTTGCTACATAAAGGATTGGGCCACCTTGCTGCACTTTATTTACTTTATTTATTTTTTACTCGTTACTATTTATCCTATCACTAAACTATCTATCACCTACAATTTTAGTGCTTGCAAAGAAAACCTTACCGAAAACCGCTTATCATTTCCTTCTGCTCCTCGTTGGGTTCGACACTCTTACTTATCGAAAGGACTATGATTGATCCCCTACACTTGTGGGTTATCAAGACTCTTTTCTGGTGCCGTTGCCGGGGAGTGTAGCACTTTTGGTGAGTGGAACTTGGTAAGGAAACATTTATATAGTGTGCGGAAATTTTCTGTTACTTGTCACTATGGAAACTAATCCTTTGAGGGGCTTGTTTGGGGTATCTTCGCCCCAACCAGAAGAGCAAAGAGTTTCTCCTCAACCTACTGAACTTTATGAAAATATTTACTTTGAGATTCCTTCGGGTATGATAGAGAAACTGCTAGCTAATCCATTTGCAGGAGACAGAACATTGCATCCCGATTTACACCTTATCTTTGTGGATGAAGTTTGTAGATTATTTAAGCTTGCAGGTATTCCCGATGATGTTGTCAAAAGGAAGGTCTTCCCTTTATCTTTGAAGGGAGATGCATTGACATGGTATAGGCTATGTGATGATACGCGATCTTGGAATTATAAGCGACCGAAGGTGGAATTTCACCAGAAGTTCTATCCTATGCATCTTGTTCATCGTGATCGTAATTACATATATAATTTTTGGCCTCACGAAGGAGAAAGCATCGCTCAAGCTTGGGGGAGGCTTAAGTCAATGTTATATTCATGCCCCAATCATGAGCCCTATCGGGAAATGATTATTCAGAACTTTTATGCTCGGCTTTCTCTTGATAATCGCAACCTACTCGATACTTCCTGTGCTAGTTCTTATATGCTGAAGACTATTGATTTCAAATGGGAATTATTGGAAAGAATTAAACGCAACTCTGAAGATTGGGGTTCCGACGATGGTAAGGAGTCAGGTATGACACCTAAGTTCGATTGTGTTAAATCTTTTATGGATACCGATGCTTTTCGTGGATTTAGCGCTAAGTATGGACTTGACTCTGAGATAGTAGCTTCTTTCTGTGAATCTTTTGCTACTCACGTTGATCTCCCTAAAGAGAAGTGGCTTAAATATAATCCTCCTGTTGAAGTGAAAGTAGTTGCACCTATTAAAGTCAAAGAAAAGATTATTACCTATAGTGATCCTATTGTTCCTACTACTTATGTTGAAAAACCTCCTTTTCCTGTTAGGATAAAGGATCATGCTAAAGCTTCGACTGTTGTTCGTAAGAGTAATACTAGGACTTATACACCTCCTGAGAAAATTAATGTTGAACCTAGTATTGCTATGGTTAAAGATCTCTTGGATAATGATTTAGATGGGCATGTTATTTATTTATGTGGTGAGACTGCTAATATTGCTAGGCCAGATACTAAGACACGTAGACCTGTCGTAGGCATGCCTTTTATTTCTGTTAAAATAGGAGATCATTGTTATCATGTCTTATGTGATATGGGTGCTAGTGCTAGTGCAATACCTTATACTTTATATCAAGAAATTATGCATAATATTGCACCCATTGAATTATAAGACATTGATGTTACTATTAAGCTTGCTAATAGGGATACCATTAAACCCTTTGAGATTGTTAGAGATGTTGAAGTTTTGTTTGGGAAGGTTAAATACCCTGCTGATTTTCTTGTTCTTGGTTCCCCACAAGATGATTTTTGTCCCATTATTTTTGGTAGACCCTTCTTGAATACAGCTAGTGCTAAGATTAATTGTGAAAAGAATCATCCTTTGTTGGCATAGATGGTATGTCTCATGAGTTTAATTTTGCTAAGTTTAGTAGACAACCTCGTGATAGGGAACCACCTAGTAAGGATGAAATTATTGGTCTTGCTTCCATTGTTGTTCCTCCAACTAATCCGTTAGAACAATATTTGCTAGACCATGAAAACGATATGTTTATGAAGGAAAGAGAGGAAATAGATGAACTGTTCCTTAAAAAGGAACCTATGCTGAAACATAACCTTCCCGTTGAAATTCTTGGGGATCCCCCTCCACCCAAGGGTGATCTCGTGTTTGAACTCAAACCATTACCTGATAATCTTAAGTATGCTTATCTTGATGAAAAGGAAATATATCCTGTTATTATTAGTGATAACCTTTCAGAGAAAGAAGAAGAAAGATTATTGAAAACTCTGAAGAAGCACCGAGCAACTATTGGATATACTCTGGATGATCTTAAGGGCATCAGTCCCACATTATGCCAACACAAAATTACAGTGGAGAAAGATGCCAAACCATTTAGAGATCCTCAAAGACGATTAAATCCCAAGATGAAGGAAGTGGTAAGAAAGGAGATACTAAAGCTCCTTGAGGCAGGTATTATTTATCCCGTTGCTGATAGTGAATGGGTAAGTCCTGTCCATTGTGTTCCTAAAAAGGGAGGTATTACCGTTGTTCCTAATGATAAAGATGAATTGATCCCGCAAAGAATTATTACAGGTTATAGGATGGTGATTGATTTCCGTAAGTTAAACAAAGCTACTAAGAAAGATCATTACCCTTTACCTTTTATTGATCAAATGCTAGAAAGACTATCCAAACACACACATTTCTGCTTTCTAGATGGTTATTATGGCTTCTCTCAGATACCCGTGTCAGCGAAGGATCAATCTAAAACTACTTTTACTTGCCCTTTTGGTACTTTTGCTTATAGACGTATGCCTTTTGGTTTATGTAATGCACCTGCTACCTTTCAAAGATGCATGATGGCTATATTCTCTGATTTTTGGGAAAAGATTTGTGAGGTATTCATGGATGATTTCTCGGTTTATGGATCCTCATTTGATGATTGTTTGAGCAACCTTGATCGAGTTTTGCAGAGATGCGAAGACACTAGTCTCGTCCTGAATTGGGGAAAGTGTCACTTTATGGTTAATGAAGGCATTGTATTGGGGCACAAGATCTCCGAGAGAGGTATTGAAGTTGATAAAGCCAAAGTTGATGCTATTGAAAAGATGCCATGTCCCAAGGACATAAAAGGTATAAGAAGTTTCCTTGGTCACGCCGGTTTTTATAGGAGGTTCATTAAGGACTTTTCTAAAATCTCTAGGCCTCTGACTAATTTATTGCAAAAAGATATTCCTTTTGTCTTTGATGATGATTGTGTAGAAGCATTTGAAATACTTAAGAAAGCTTTGATCACTGCACCTATTATTCAGCCACCTGATTGGAATTTACCTTTTGAAATTATGTGCGATGCTAGTGACTATGCTGTAGGTGCTGTTCTAGGGCAAAGAGTCGATAAGAAATTGAATGTTATCCAGTATGCTAGTAAGACTCTTGACACTGCCCAGAGAAATTATGCTACTACTGAAACAAAATTCTTAGCAGTTGTGTTTGTATGTGATAAGTTTAGACCTTATATCGTTGATTCTAAAGTTACTATTCACACTGATCATGCTGCTATTAAATATCTTATGGAAAAGAAAGATGCTAAGCCTAGACTCATTAGATGGGTTCTCTTGCTCCAAGAATTTGACTTGCATATTATTGATAGAAAGGGAGCTGAGAACCCCGTTACAGATAACTTGTCTAGGTTAGAGAATGTTCTTGATGACCCACTGCCTATTAATGATAGCTTTCCTGATGAAAAATTAGCGGTCATTAATGCTTATCGTACTGCTCCTTAGTATGCTGATTATGCTAATTACATTGTTGCTAAATTTATACCGCCTAGTTTCACATACCAGCAAAAGAAAAAGTTCTTTTTATGATTTAAGACATTACTTCTGGGATGATCCACACCTTATAAAGAAGGAGTAGATGGTGTTATTAGATGTTGTGTGCTTGAGCATGAACAGGAACAGATCCTACACAAGTGTCACTCTGAATCCTATGGAGGACACCACGCTGGAGATAGAACTGCACACAAGGTACTACAATCTAGTTTTTATTGGCCTACTCATGCTCGTAAGTTTGTCTTATCTTGTGATGAATGTCAAAGAATAGGTAACATTAGTAGACGTCAAGAAATGCCTATGAATTATTCTCTTGTTATTGAACCGTTTGATGTTTGGGGCTTTGATTATATGGGATCTTTTCCTGCCTCTAATGGTTATACACATATTTTAGTTGCTGTTGATTACGTTACTAAGTGGGTAGAAGCTATTCCAACTAGTAGTGCTGATCATAACACCTCTATTAAAATGCTTAAAGAAGTTATTTTTCCGAGGTTTGGAGTCCCTAGATATCTTATGACTGATGGTGGTTCACATTTTATTCATGGTGCTTTCCGTAAGATGCTTGCTAAGTATGATGTCAATCATAGAATCACATCCCCTTATCATCCGCAGTCTAGTGGTCAAGTAGAGTTGAGCAATAGAGAGCTCAAATTAATTTTGCAAAAGACCGTGAATAGATCTAGAAAGAATTGGTCCAAAAAACTTGATGATGCATTATGGGCCTATAGAACTGCATACAAAAATCCTATGGGTATGTCTCCATATAAGATGGTCTATGGAAAAGCGTGTCTTTTACCACTTGAACTTGAACATAAGGCATATTGGGCTATTAAAGATCTCAATTATGACTTCAAACTTGCCGGTGAGAAGAGGTTATTTGATATTAGCTCACTTGATGAATGGAGAACCCAAGCGTACGAGAATGCCAAGTTATTCAAAGAAAAAGTCAAACGCTGGCATGACAAAAGGATACAAAAGCGTGAGTTTAACGTAGGATATTATGTGTTATTATTCAACTCTCGTTTAAGATTGTTTGCAGGAAAACTCCTCTCAAAATGGGAAGGTCCTTACGTTATCGAGGAGGTCTATCGTTCTGGTGCCATAAAAATAAACAACTTCGAAGGCACGAGTCCGAGGGTGGTAAACGGTCAAAGAATTAAACATTATATTTCAGGTAATCCTATCAATGTTGAAACTAATATCATTGAAACTGTAACCCTTGAGGAATACATAAGGGACACTTTCCAGAATGTTCCAGACTCCGGAAAGGAATAGGTATGTGGTACGGTAAGTAAACCAACTCCAAACAACTCCAATGGCAATTTTTATCAGTTTTGGAATATTTAAGAATTTTAGGAAGAAAGAAGTAGTCCGAAAGGGACACGAGGCTCCCACGAGAGAGGAGGGCGCGCCCCCCTACTGGGCGTGCCCCCTGCCTCGTGGGCACCTCGTGTGCCTCCCGGACTCCGTTTTCTTGCATGTTACGTATTTTGGTCGGTAAAAATTCATTATATATACTCCCGAAGGTTTTGACCACCATATCACGCAAATATCCTCTGTTTTCGTTTCTAGCTATTTTCGTTGCAGAGCTAGAGCACCAGCACCATGACTTCACCCTCCTCCAACAACGAAGACAAGGATGCTTGGCTATTGAAGATAGAGCTAAAAAGAGAAGAACTAGAAGAGATCAACAAGGGTGAAGGGATCAAGAAGGCCATGGAGGTTCAAGCTCTGGCGGTGAAAGAAGAAGACATCCCTCAACCTTTACCTAACCTTTTCACTCCAACAGAGATTGAAGCTTTCAAGATGATTGATTTAGCTCACATATAGAACAAGTATCTTACACAGGAGAATATTCTGTTGAAGGATCATATCGCCGGACTCAAGGGCATTATCCGCAAGTTGGAGGAGCTTTTACGCTCGATGTGCGATTATCCACCGTCATCATCACCACCTCCATCACCTCCGAGGACATAATCACATGGGTATGGGCACTCCCCTTGGCAACTGCCAAGCTCGGGGGAGCTGCCCCAGTATCGTATCACCATCACACTCCTATCTTTACCACTTTATTTAGTTCGATCCTTTTAGTAGTATCTTGATCTAGTAGATTGAAGTTTTGATATCAAGTAGTTTTGAGTTTTGCATTGTGATCTCTTTTTGTAATCGAGTCCGTGAGCTATCTATAATAAATATTAGTGTTGAGTCGAGGGCTTTACTATGTTGCTATGATCTTGAGAAAGTAGAAAGAATAAAAGAGTTCATATTGATCTTATGGATAGTGATAACTTCACATATAGAAAGTATGAGGCATAAAAATTGTTGAGAGTTGATGAACTTAGTTTTGGTCATCATTGCAATTAATAGGAAGTGATAAGGAAAGAGCGGTTCACATACAAATATATTATCTTGGACACCTTTTTATGATTGGGAGCACTCATTAAGTATGACATGCTAAAAGAGTTGACGTTGGACAAGGAAGACCATGTAATAGTTTATGTTTTCCGACATCTCAGTTAAAGTATATTGTCATTGACCTTCCAAACATGTTGAGCTTGCCTTTCCCACTCAAGCTAGCCAAATTCCTTGCACCAAGTAGAGATACTACTTGTGCTTTCAAATATCCTTAAACCCAGTTTTGCCATGAGAGTCCACCATACCTACCTATGGATTAAGTAAGATCCTTCAAGTAAGTTGTCATGTTGCAAGCAATACAAATTGCTATCTAAATATGTATGACTTATTAGTGCAGAGAAAATAAGCTTTGTACGATCTTGTTGTGGAAGTAATAAAAGCTCTATTGTTGACTCTTTCTGATGTTACAATAAATTGCAATTGCTTCAATGACTGAGATTATAGTTTATTAGTTCCCAATGAAGTTTTTGAACCATACTTGACATTGTGAATTGATTGTTACTTGAGCATAAGAAATCATATGATAAAATCTATATATGTTGCTGTTATAAGAATGATCATGATGCCCTCATGTCCGCATTTTATTTTTATCGACACCTCTATCTCTAAACATGTGGACATATTTTTCAATTTTGGCTTCCGCTTGAGGATAAGCGAGGTCTAACCTTGGGGGAGTTGATACGTCCATTTTGCATCATGCTTTTATATCAATATTTATTGCATTATGGGCTGTTGTTACACATATATCTCAATACTTATGGCTATTCTCTCTTATTTTACAAGGTTTACATGAAGAGGGGGGATGTCGGCAGCTGGAATTCTGGCTGGAAAAGGAGCAAACATTGGAAACCTATTCTGCACAGATCCAAAAGTCCTGAAACTCCACGAAACATCTTTTTGGAATTAATAAGAATTTTTGAGCGAAAGAAATACACCAGGGGGCCCACACCCTGTCCAGGAGAGTGGAGGGCGCCCCCCCCTACAGGGAACGCCCCTATCTCCTGGGACCCCTGGTGGGCCTCCGGTGTCCATCTTCTGCTATATCAGAGCTTTTACCTTGGAAAAAATCGTGGGCAAGCTTACGGGACGAAACTCCGCCGCCACGAGGCGGAACCTTGGCGGAATCAATCTAGGGCTCCAACGGAGCTGTTCTGTCGGGGACACTTTCCTACGGGAGGGGGAAATCATCACCAACATCATCACCAATGATCCTCTCATCGAGAGGGGGTCGATCTCCATCAACATCTTCACCAGCACCATCTCCTTTCAAAACCCTAGTTCATCTCTTGTATCCAATCTTGTATCAAAACCACAAATTGGTACATGACACTTCACCATTATTTGGGCCTAGAGGAAGGCATGGGTAAGTAATAAGTAGATGATGCGTTGCTAGAGTGACAGAAGCTTAAACCCTAGTTTATGCGTTGCTTCGTTAGGGGCTTATTTGGATCCATATGTTTAATGATGTGGTTAGGTTTACCTTAATACTTCTTTTGTAGTTGCGGTTGCTTGCAATAGGGGTTAATCATAATTGGGATGCTTGTCCAAGTAAGGGCAGTACCCAAGTACCGGTCCACCCACATATCAAATTATCAAAGTACCGAACGGGAATCATATGAACGTGATGAAAACTAGCTTGACGATAATTCCCATGTGTCCTCGGGAGCTCCTTTCTCATTATTAGAAATTGTCCAGGCTTATCCTTTGCTACATAAAGGATTGGGCCACCTTGCTGCACTTTATTTACTTTATTTATTTGTTACTCGTTACTATTTATCTTATCACAAAACTATCCATCACCTACAATTTGAGTGCTTGCAAAGAAAACCTTACCGAAAACCGCTTATCATTTCCTTCTGCTCCTCGTTGGGTTCGACACTCTTACTTATCGGAAGGACTATGATTGATCCCCTACACTTGTGGGTCATTAGAGAGCGACGAAGAGGCAGCGGTAACAACAAAGTTGACGGATGGCGAGCCAGAACTTTCCCCGGCAGGGCCTGGTCCTGACAAGGCTGGGCCCCCGGCAAGGTCTGACACCAGTGCGACGGGGCCCATGCAACTAGTTGAAGTGGTGCAGAAGAAGAAGATGATGCAGCACCCAGTTTACTTCGTCAGCTCCCTCTTGCAGGGGGCTAGGTCGAGGTACTCCTGTGTGCAGAAATTGCTCTTCGGCCTCCTTATGGCCTCGAGGAAGCTGCGTCATTACTTCCACGCGCACGAGATCACCATCGTCACCTGCCTCCCGTTGCAATGGATACTGCATAACCCAGATGCAACGGGGAGGATTGTGGAATGGGCCTTGGAGCTGTCAAGTTTTGGTTTGAAGTTCGAAAGCACCTCAACGATTAAGAGCAGAGTCTTGGCGGAGTTCATTGCCGAATGGACCTCGATGCCCGACGAAGAGATCCAGGAGACCACTCTCCCCGGCAAGGAAACAAGTCGCAACTGGATTATGTACTTTGAAGGGGCTTTTTTGCTACAAGGCGCCGGTGCTGGTGTACTGCTCGTTGCACCCACCGGAGAGCACCTCAAGTACGTGATCCAGATGCACTTTCCCAGGGAGATGTCGACGAACAACACTGCTGAATACGAGGGATTGCTTGTCGGTCTCAAGATCGCGGCAGACCTCGGGGTCAAGAAGCTCATCGTCAGGGGTGATTCACAGCTTGTCGTCAGGCAGATCAACAAGGATTATCAAAGCCCGTTGATGGAGGCATACGTGGATGAAGTGAGGAAACTGGAGGAGCGCTTTGACGGTATACAGGCAGAGCATGTCCCCCGAGTGGAGAATGACATCACCGACTACCTATCGAAGTGTGCTGCCCTCAAGCTACCTGTGGAACGAGGTACTTTTGTGCTTCGGTTAACTCAACCATCCGTTGAACCATCAATAGAGAAGAACAAGCGGAAGAAGTCAGGCCCCGGCAAGTACTTCCCCACTGAGCTCCCTGGGGCCACTGGCGAAGATGTTGCCGTGGACGCCGAGCCTGCCGTGGGACAACCGAGTCTAGCGGGGCGCCAAGCCCTTGCCGTAGAGGCAACCATTCCCACGGCAGAGGAAGTGCCTTTGCTCCTTGCCGTCGAGCCACAGGCTCCAGCATGGGCGTAGCATACCATCCGATTCCTCCAAACAGGGGAGCTTCCTGATACGTTTCCGTCTAATCTATAATTTTTGATTGTTCCATGCCAATATTTTTCAACTTTCATATACTTTTGGCAACTTTTTATACTATTTTTGGGACTAACATATTGATCCAGTGCCCAGTGCCAGTTCCTGTTTTTTCTGCATGTTTTATGTTTCGCAGAAACCCAATATCAAATGGAGTCCAAACGGGATAAAAACGGACGAAGACTATTTTTTGAAATATTTGTGATTTTTGGGAAGAAGAATCAACGCGAGACGGTGCCCGAGGGGGCCACGAGGCAGGGGGCGCACCCCAGGGGGGCAGGCGCGCCCCTGACCCTTGTGGGCACCCCGTAAGGTGGTTGAAGCTCTTCTTTTGCCGCAAGAAAGCTAATTTTCGGAGAAAAATCTGGGCGAAAGTTTCAACCCAATCGGAGTTACGGATCTCCGGATATAAAAGAAACGGTGAAAGGGCAGAATCTGAGAGCGCAGAAACAGAGAGAGAGACAGAGAGACAGATCCAATCTCGGAGGGTCTCTCGCCCCTCCCGTGCCATGGGAGCCAAGGACCAGAGGGTAAACCCTTCTCCCATCTAGGGAGAAGGTCAAGGAAGAAGAAGAAGAAGAAGAAGAAGAAGGGGGGCTCTCTCCCCCTTGCTTCCGGTGGCGTCAGAACGCCGCCGGAGGCCATCATCATCACCGTGATCTACACCAACACCTCCACTATCTTCACCAACATCTCCATCACCTTCCCCCATCTACATTCCGCGGTCCACTCTCCTGCAACCCGCTGTATCCTCTACTTGAACATGGTGCTTTATGATTCATATTATTATCCAATGATGTGTTGCCATCCTATGATGTCTGAGTAGATTTTCGCTGTCCTACCGGTGATTGATGAATTGCTATGATTGGTTTAATTTGCTTGTGATTATGTTGCTGTCCTATTGTGCCCTCCGTGTCGCGCAAGCGTGAGGGATTCCCGCTGTAGGGTGTTGCAATACATTCATGATTCGCTTATAGTTGGTTGCTTGAGTGACAGAAGCATAAACCCGAGTAAGGGGGTTGTGGCGTATGGGATAAAGGGGACTTGATGCTTTAATGCTATGGTTGGGTTTTACCTTAATGATCTTTAGTAGTTGCGGATGCTTGCTAGAGTTCCAATCATAAGTGCATATGATCCAAGAAGAGAAAGTATGTTAGCTTATGCCTCTCCCACATAAAACTTGCTATCGGTGTAGAAAGTAGTCAATTGCTTAGAGACGATTTCACAACTCCTACCACCACTTTTCCACACTCGCTATATTTACTTTATTGCTTCTTTATCTAAAGAGCCCCTACTTTTTATTTATGTGCTCTTTATATTCTTGCAAACCTACCCAACAACACCTACAAAGTGCTTCTAGTTTCATACTTGTTCTAGGTAAAGCGAATGCTAAGCGTGCATAGAGTTGTATGGGTGGTCGATAGAACTTGAGGGAATATTTGTTCTACCTTTAGCTCCTCGTTGGGTTCGACACTCTTACTTATCGAAAGAGGCTACAATTGATCCCCTACACTTGTGGGTTATCACTTCCTGAGGAGCAGGACGAAGCAGAGAAAGTAGCCTGCCGGTCTGCCCTGTACCAGTTCGTTGACAACGTTCTGTACAGAAAAGACCAAATAGAGTGAAATTTAAGTGCATCCCCCGGGAGGAAGGACTGGAGATGTTGGCGGAGATACATGGAGGCATATGTGGCTCCCACATAGGGTCGAGGGCCCTTGCCGGCAAGGCTTTCCGACAAGGTTTCTTCCGCCCATCGCCTCCAAGATCACAAAGACTAGTAACCAAGTGTGAAGCGTGCCAGTTCCATTCAAAGAAGCTTCATCAGCCAGCTCAAGCCTTGCAGACATTCCCTCTCTCCTGGCCATTCTCGGTCTGGGGGCTCGACATACTGGGCCCTTTTCCCTGCGTCGTCGGGGGCTTTGAGTACTTGTACGTTGCAATCGACAAGTTCACAAAGTGGCCGGAGGTGGAAGCAGTGAGGAAGGTGACCGCACAGTCAGCCGTCAAATTCAGGGGCTAGTTTGCCGCTTTGGTGTGCCGAATAGAGTCATCACTGACAACAATACTCAGTTCACAAGCCACACCTTCATGCAATACATTGGAGACCTCAGCAGCAAGGTCTGTTTTGCTTCCGTGGAACACCCACGGAGCAACGGCCAAGCGGAGAGGGCAAATGCTGAAGTGTTGCGTGGCCTGAGGACGAAGACTTTTGATAGGCTGCACAGGAGCGGAGCGCTGAGTTGATGAGTTGCCGGCGGTTCTTTGGTCGATCAGAATGACGCCAAATCGAGCCATCGGCCAGACACCCTTTGCCCTGGTATACGGGGCAGAAGCAGTTCTCCCCATGGAACTCATATACGGGTCACCTCGAGTGCTCGCTTATGATGAGCTTGAGTAAGAGCATTTGTGGCAAGATGACGTAACGCTTCTCGAGGAAGATAGTCTTCGAGCGGCTGTGAGAGCAGCATGCTACCAGCAAGCTTTGCGCCGCTACCATAGCCGCAAGGTTCATGCCCGAAGCTTTGAGGAAGGTGACTTGTTCTTCGGCGCATTCAGTCGGCCAAGAATTCCAACAAGTTGACGCCGAAGTGGGAAGACCCTTATTGGGTAATACGAGTCACTAGGCCCGGTGCAGTCCGCTTAGAGACCAAAGATGACATTCCAGTGAGCAAATCCTGGAACATCGAGCATCTTCGTAAGTTTTACTCATAAGGGGCGGCTGCCGGGCCCCCCGGCAAGCCACCTTTTGTACAAGCCTTGCCGGCAAGGCATGTAACCCTCTGTACAAAGCCAGGCGCAAACCCTGAGCATAAATAAATGAAGCGCCGGCACCCTAAGTTATAGCATGCATGCCAAGTTGAGTCTCTCCCTCGGTTAGGGTTGATAGTGCTTAGCGGCGACTAACCCCTAGCATAGAGGTTGAGTCTGCGTCTCCCTGTTTCTTTTTCATATCCTTTGGTTCACAGGCAACATGAGCACTCCCGCCAAGCTGGATGGGGGAAAAAGAACGGGCCGACGCCCCAGCCCCGGCAAGCCAAGCTTGCCGAGGGTTGAAGATAAAAGGGTCCGCTCCCGGCAAGCTGAGATTGCCGGGGGCTGCAGATTCAGATAAGTTTTTACTTCCCCTGTTTTACATTTCCGTGTGGGTTGGGACATATGAAACCTTGTTTCGCTCCTAAGTTACCGTGCTCCCCCCTGTCCGTACCTGAGAATTATTTCTTGGGTCAGGGTCTGGTTGTAGCCTCGGTGGCAAGGAAGCAAGCGTAGGGCTTAACCCTACTTCACCGCTGTCTCCGCCAAGAGCACGAGTATGGTCGAATGAAGAAAGGGAGCGGCAAGGCCTGTTGCCAGGCGACAATGTTTACGATAAAAGTAACAAGGATTCGTTCCTTGGTATGGGCTTTGCTCACGCACAAAGAACCCGACAAACACCCTTTTTCATTAATATACCCCACACAGGTACAGTTCATACGAAATGTAAACATGAGCAGGGGGATTACAAGTTTTAAATCTAACTAAGGCCCGTAGGCTTACAAACTAAAAAGAGATAAACCGGCTCAGTGCGGCGATCCGGCCCGCCAAACGCTGAACATCGTTGATACACTTCGGTTTAGCCAGGGAGGTGATAGCCGTAATCTTCTCCGGATTAGCCTCAATTCCTCTGTTGGACACAAGAAAACCCAGTAACTTGCCTGCCGGAACACCAAAGACACACTTGGCCGGGTTAAGCATCATTTTGTAAACTCGCAAGTTGTCAAAGGTTTCCTTCAAATCATCCACCAGCGTCTCCTTCTGCCTTGACTTGACTACAATATCGTCCACATAGGCGTGCACATTGCGACCGATCTGTTTATGCAGCAATTTCAGACACACCGCCGATAAGTGGCTTGGGCACTCTTGAGCCCGAAGGGCATAGATACATAGCAGAAGGCTCCAAAAGGAGTAATAAACGCTGTCTTCTCCTGGTCCTTAACCGCCATTTTGATCTGATGATATCCAGAATATGCATCCAAAAAACTCAAATGCTCACAACCCGCCGTGGCATCAATGATCTGGTCAATGCGGGGGAGGGCAAAAGGATCCGCTGGACAAGCCCTATTAAGATCCGTGTAATCCACACACATACGCCAAGTGCCGTTTTTCTTAAGAACCAGCACCGGATTAGCAAGCCAGTTTGGATGGAATACCTCAATGATAAAACCAGCTGCTAAGAGCCTGGCCACTTCCTCTCCAATGGCTTTGCGCCTTTCTTCATTAAACCGGCGGAGAAATTGCTTTACCGGTTTATACTTAGGATCCACATTAAGAGTGTGCTCAGCGAGTTCCCTCGGTACACCTGGCATGTCAGAAGGTTTCCATGCAAAAATGTCCCGATTCTCACGTATGAACTCGATGAGCGCGCTTTCCTATTTAGGGTCCAAGTTGGCACTAACAATGAACTGCTTGGATGAATCGCCAGGCACGAAGTCAACAAGCTTGGTCTCAGCTGCCGATTTGAACTTTAGATCCGAATCATGCTCTGTGGTTGGCTTCTTCAAAGGGGTCATGTCCGCCGGATCAACATTGTCCTTATAATATTTCAACTCTTCCGTGGCACAGACCGACTCTGCATAAGCCGCATCACCTTCCTCACATTCCAAAGCAACCTTACGGCTCCCATGAACCGTTATTGTCCCCTTGTAACCCGGCATCTTGAGCTGCAAGTAGATATAATAGGGCCGCGCCATGAATTTGGCATAAGCCGGCCGCCCAAACAAGGCGTGATACGGGCTCCGGATCTTCACCACGTCAAAGGTTAGTTTTTCAGATCGGGAATCATGCTCGTCCCCAAAAGCCACATCCAGGGCTATCTTACCAACAGGATATGCTAATTTGCCAGGCACCACGCCATGGAACACCGTATTAGATGGTGTGAGATCTTTGTCTGTTAGCCCCATGCGGTGGAATGTCTCATAGTATAGGATGTTAATACTGCTCCCTCCATCCATGAGTACCTTGGTGAATTTATAGCCTCCCACCTGAGGGTCCACCACTAATGCTAGCTGGCCCGGATTGTCAACCCGGGGTGGGTGGTCCTCCCTGCTCCACACGATAGGCTGCTCCGACCAGCGTAAGTAACGTGGTACGGCCGGTTCAACAGAGTTCACTGCTCGCTTGTGTAGTTTTTGGTCGCGTTTATCCAAGCTAGTTGTGAAAACATGATATTGCCCATTGTTCAACTGTTTTGGCTGGCTCTGATAACCCGACTGCTGCTGCTGCTGCTGTTGACCGTTCTGATTATTCTGGTTGTTGTGACCGCCCTGATTGAGACCTAAACCGGAAGCTCCATCGTGACCCGGCCCATGGAAACCGGATCCTGAACCGCCACCTGACCCGCGGTCATACTGGAAGGCATTAGAGTTTTTAAACTCCTGCATAATATAACAATCCTTCCAAAGGTGGTTAGCCGGCGCCTCCTTCGTCCCGTGCTTTGGGCAAGGCTGATTCAACAAATAATTCAAACGATCCGCGTTAGGATTTGGAGCCCCATTATGATTTGCCGCTTTACTCTGCGCTGCCACGACCCCTGTCTGTCGGCGTTAGTGTTAGCCACAAAGTCCATGCTGCCATCCGCCTTGCGCTTGCCTCCGCTTTCCATGACCCGCCGGTTTGTACTGCATTTCTTGAGTTGCTATTCTTCTTTCCTTCCTCGCTTCATCATCGCCGGTCTCGGGATTCTTGGTACTATCTGAATCAACATACTTCACTAAAGCGGCCATGAGAGTTCCCATGTCATTACAAAACCGCTTCATGCGCCCCAATTTCAATTTTAAAGGCTTAAACCGGCAGTTGCCCTCCAGGGTTAAGATCGCAGAATCAGCATTGATCCTGTCAGACGAGTGTAAGACCTCCGAAACGCGGCGTACCCAATGGGTTGTTGATTCTCCGTCCTCCTAAACACAAGCCGCCAGGTCTACTATGGACTTGGGCTGCTTACACGTATCTTTGAAATTCTGGATAAACCGGGCCCGCAACTGGGCCCATGAGCTGATAGAATTGGGCGGCAGGCTCTTCAACCAAGTACGGGCCGTGCCTTCAAGCATCATGGTGAAGTACTTTGCACACGCGGTCTCATCCACATCTAGCATCTCCATGGCCATCTCATAACTCTCTACCCACGCTTCTGGAGATAAATCAGCAGTGTAATTCGGCACCTTGCGCGGACCCTTGAAATCTTTGGGCAGGCGTACATTGCGTAAATTGGGGGCTAAACAAGGCACTCCCAAAGCAGATGTGACCCCTGGCCCGGCAGAGGTGGTAGGACGAACCGGTGTAAGCTGACCCGCCTAGTTCTATGCTGCTAATTCGGCCTCCCTTCGTGCCTGGGCCCGGTCCACCACATCCTGAGCATCGCGAACACCACCTGCCGGGATATTGCCACGGGCCGCTTCACGGCCTCGTGTGTTGCTCGATATGGCCGGTTCATCCATGCATCTGCTATAGCTCCGGCTTGGACAGGGTGTGGAGTGAATCCGATCGCGGCTGTATGAATATGCCTCCTGTTGAATCAGCGCGGTCCGGAGAAGTTCCTTAACCCGGCGCGTCTCTATCGCTTGCGGAGAATCCCCTTCGACCGGGATAGCCTCTAATCGCGCAGCCGCTGCAACAAGATTGTCCATATGATTAGAATAATGACCCGGAGGTGTCTGAACCGGCGGAGGAATCACAATGTTCTGTTGAGGAGGTTCCATCAGGCGGGGTTAGACCGTCGCCCCTGGCCCTTGTTTCTTGATCCGGTTTGCCTCCAGGTACCCCGGCGGATTACTGGGTCCAGCTCCCGGAGTGTGAAAGAGATTTCGAGGGTCAAACCCTAACGGCAGGCGTGATCTGTGCTTCCGCTTCAAGACCTCCTGTGACGCATTCTGGTCAAGCATGAGCTTATAGGCCTGGGCGTCCAAAGCGGCCTGCTCTGCGGCCATCCGGTCCATTTCTGCTGCCAGATCTGCTTTGGCTTGTACGATCTGCTCTCTCACCTTTTCAATCTCTGTGTCATGGGCCTCCTGATCCGCCGGATTGGCCTCTGCCATAAGCGCGGCTAGTGCAGCAAACAGGTCAGACAGAACTTGAACCGGCGGGCGCACAAGGCTTCTTGCCCCTGCTGCCGCTGCCGCTGCTGATCCGGAGAGCATTGCTGCGGCGGTCGAAGAGTGATTCGCCGCCTGTGTGCCGGCCATGAATATTCCAACCCGTTGATCTGATCTGGGGTCCAAAATCGCCGCCATCGAACAGCCCCTAGTCTGGTCGTCTTGCAACTGGTATAGCAATTCGGTCTCTCCGGTCGAGGACTCGTCGCCGGAATAGACGACGGTCTCGCTACCATGTTCTGACTCGTCCTCACGCTCTCCTCCGTGGATGACTCTAGCGAAGGCACGCTTCACGGCCGGTTTAGTCTGGGTAGATCTCGCACGCTGAGCCGTCTCGACGAGGTCGGTGCAGATGTCCGGCTCAGGCCCAGGCTCACTGATCTTGCCGATGAAAACGTGTATGCCACCAAAGGGGACCCGGTACCCGTACTCAATCGAATCGGCCTCGGGACCCCATCCTGCATCGTCGATGTAGATCTTGCCACGACGACTCTTGGTCATCTGGCCCACAGCATAGCCTTCGAGTCCTTTGAGCTTGCCCTCCAAGATAATAAAATCATCGTGCGATAGCCCCACGGTGGGCGCCAACTGTTGTGGATTTGTCACGGCAGATGTCCTAGAGAAAGGACTTAGTCGTGGAGCCATCGCTACGGGTTAACTTGAAGGGGTTAAAGCGAACACAAAGACACGAGGGTTTATACTAGTTCGGCCCCTTCGATGAAGGTGAAAGCCTACGTCTAGTTGTGATGGAATTGATGTGGTCTCGATGGCTAGGGAGCAAACAAGCTTCGCCTAGGCTCGAGTTGTGGTTGTCTGTCCTGAACCGCCGCCGGGTCGTCCCCTTATATACACGGGTGACGCCCGTCGGTCTATAGAGTCCCAACCGGTTCATACTCGTACCCCGGTTGGTATCCCTCTATTCCTAACTTACAATACAAGTTTACATACCATGCCGGTTTACGGCTACAACTTCTAAACTGACTACAGGCCATGGGCCTTCATCTGCTTACATTACTAATGAAGTGAACTGGCCCAAATAGGCCGGTTTACGCCTAGTGGTAATATCCCCAACAGTGCCCGTAATCCCTTTCTTGTCCCTCTCCTCAGGAAACGGAACAAGAAGGCAAAGGGGCAAAATAAGCGCCTAGGCGAGGTACGAGCAGCAGAAGGCGCCAAGAGAACATGTCGGCGGCCGCCTGAGGGAGGGCTGGTGATGATGGTGCCGGGAGAAGAGCTAGAAGATGAGGCAGCGGTCCGTCAATACGCTACGAAGGCGTCAGTGCCATCTTACTCCGACTTGACGGCCCGCCACCCGCCTTCTTCACCTTCCCACCTGTAACACCCCGGATGTAACTTTCCATATTTGTAACTCCAACTCTTGCCATTTTCGGATATGTGCTATGATATCCCTCCGTGGTTGGGTTTTGTTTTCGTTTTGCATTTTGTTCATGTCATGCATCTCATATCATGTCATCATGTGCATCTCATTTGCATACGTGTTCGTCTCATGATTCCGAGCTTTTTCCCGTTGTCTGCTTTTGCAATCCGCACTCCTATGTTCCCGGCGCCCCTTTTACATTTTTCCGTAAAGCGGGTGTTGAACGTTCTCGGAATGGGCCGAGCCTTGCCAAGTGGCCCTGGTATATCACCGTAGACCACCTGTCAAGTTTCGGGTCATTTGGAGCTCGTTTGGTACTCCAACGGTTAACCGCTCTCCCGCAAAGGCCTCTTTTAAGTTGCAGCCCAACACCCCTCCAAAACTGGCCCAAAACCCATCTAACTCCCTTCCATGCTCTCGGTCGTTCGATCACGATCGTGTGGGTGAAAACCGCACCCCATTTGGACTCTCCTAGCTCCCTCTATGCCTATATATAGATCCCTCCCCCGAATTCACGGGCAAACCCTAGCAAATCCCCTCTCCGCGCCGCCGGACACGTCCGGATCGGGCCGGACGCGTCGCCACGCCTGCGCCAGAGCTAATCGGCGCCGCCATGACGTGGCGCTGGCCCGCGCCCGCTGGCCCGGCCCATGAAGGCCTTGTGGCCCTCCCGCCGCCGACCGGGCCAGATCCCAGCCCAAGCGCCCGCTCTCCTCCAGCTCCGGCCTCCTCCGTCGCATTGCCGTCGTCGGCCAAGGCTGGTTGCCTCCCGCGCCGCGGCCGGCAGCCGGCTGGCGCCGCCTCGGGCTTGCCCGGCCGCCCGGCCGCCGGGCCGGAGCCGCGCCGGCCAGGCTCCCTCTCGCCCGGCCACGGAGCCGGATCCGCCGCCCGAGCCCCGCCCGGCGTCCCTCCTTCCTCGGCGGCGACCCTAACTCCGCCGATCCGATCTGGATCCAGATCCAAAAATCCCTCGGTTGACTTTCTTACCTCCCCGAAATCCAGCAAGTCCTACTTCTGTATTAATTTTCTTGCATTTTCATCGCATCACATCTCCGCACCCGTGGCTCCGTTTTGGGCGTACAATATGTCAAATTGTTCGCCTCGAAGAGTACATCATTTCATTCCATTGCATCATTTCCAGTTGAGCTCATCTTGATGCCCGAAATGCTGTTGGAAGAGGGCTTCAGATCGTTAGTTCCAGAATCTTATCAGCACGAGCTCTTTTGTCATTTTTGCCATGATTTATGTGTGCACCCTATGAACTTGAGTCCTACATGTGTGTTAAACTATGCCATGCTATCTTTCCTGGGGTGTATGCCATGTATTTTTGTGAGTTATGTGGTGACTAGAACAAGCATGCAAACTAGGGATGATGATGTTGCTGATTTCAGGAACTTAGTGTTTTCACTAAGTCTTGTCCTGCTGTTATTTTTATGCCATATGTTCATGTTGTTAC